>JANKKB010001149.1:47781-62457 GCA_026225775.1 Bursera palmeri
ACAAGATTAAAAAAAAAAAAAAAAGATCCTTACTTGTACATGTAGATGTCTTTGCCAGGCAAGAGGGTCTGTTGGCAGAGAAAGCATTGTTGAAGAAAAGTAGGAACCGGGAAAGTGGAGTCAGAATCTTTAATAGTTGAAGGAAGCAAAAAAGAAGGAGAAGTTTTGTTGTTGATGTTCATATTCATAGTTGCTTTGCTGATAACCTGAGGGGCTTTCTTGTTAAAACCAACATTTTTCTGGTTCTCCAACACTATGCTTAAACCCACCATATCTCATTCTCCTTTGCTTCTCAATCTCTCTTCACTTTTGCGTCGTTATGGTGGCGATAGCGGTGGTGGTGCTGGAGGTGAATGGAGCTCCCTGGCTCGGTATGTGAAAATATTTACTTATTTTTTGCTAAAATAAAAAGAAGAAAGAGTAAGAGAAGGTACTTAGGTGGGACCCTCACAGCTAGGGAGAGCAGTAACAAGGACGATTAGCGTAGCGAACGATTTGACTTCTACTGATGTTTTACTGCCACGTACTCCCCCACCCCACCACCCCCCTCTCTGGCTTTAGTTTCCATTTCATTTTCATTTTTTCTTTCTTTTACTTTATATTGTTTGTTTTCTTCTCCTCCTTCTTTTACTTGTACGTTATTTCTCTTTTTTTTTTTATTGTTTTTTTAATAATTGAGAGAAATTCTTAACCCACCAAACCAATCATTTTACCATATGGTATGAGTATCTTAAGCCAAAGCTAAAAGTTACTTTGACCAATTAAATGAGTGATTATGGATCATTTGATATGCACATACATAGACACATACAATAAAAATAAAAGAAAGAAAAAAAAGGTTGATGATGTACAAGTCTATGTCTGTCTACATGCATGAATAATTAATTAATTAACATCTAGTCGATGTGGTTGTAAAGTTTTGCTTTTCATGAGTCAGTGTGTTTGCTGGCCAAATTAAAATAGATAAATTCTGTATATAGCCGTCTTTTCATCATGTTTGTGTATGGCAAGGAAACTCATGCACGCATGTATTTACCCCTATATATATATATTTATTTATTTATTTATTTATTAAACGCATTTTGTTTATCCACTAACTCTACTGCCACGTCCTCCTCACCTATCAGAACACAACACAAATGTATCTTATATATTATATTGTTTACAATTAATCAATCTTCAATTAGCCCATAGGAAACACATAATCATGAAAAAGAAAAAAAGAAAAAGAAGGGAGAGATATCTCATCTATCAGTATCATACTTTATCATTACCCATCATTGATTTATTTGGTTTGATATATTATTTCTAACTTATGTTAATGATTATTGTTATAATAATAAAAAGTTATTAAAGATAGATAATTGTTTGTTTGTTTGTCTGTTTAGGGTGGTAATGATGAAGGGAAGTGGTGATGGTAATTATAGAAGAGAAGAGAAGAGAAGGGACGACGTGTCGCATTATTAGAAATTGCTTGTCTGTAGTTCCGTAAAAGAGTTATAATTTGACAGTACAGAGATAGGGATTCCTTTACATAAAGCCGGCGGCACCGGGGCCAGGCGGGTTGCAACACCGCCACCTGTCCATCTCCAAGCAGTTAATATGTATGTCTGCTTTGTTGTTAATGCGATGCTAATCTTAAGTACGGAGAGAGGAGAGAGATGGCTCAGGCTATGGCCAGGCTCAGAGGCTCGGGCTCAGGCTCATGGGGGTTTGTGGTGTTGTTATTAAGGAAACTTGTAGCAGTTTTGAGTATTTGAGAACAACTCAGATTTTGGGATTTGAAACTGGGAAGCAAGCCTTAACCCCACCTCCGGCTTGTTGGTTTTTGAGGGTTTTGGTATTGGTAGCCCATTAATTTAATTCAATTCAATTCAATGGGAGAAGTTGAAATGGTTTCCTAAATCATAATTACTCTTCTTTGATTTTATAGTTGAAGGTGGTGAGCTCCCAAGCCTCATGCATAGTTCCATCGATTTAACCAAAAATTAATTTGCTTCCATTGTTTTATTCTTATGAGAATGATAAGAGTGCGTAGGGTTGCATCGACATGACATGACATGACAGGACATGCCACATCTACAAAGTTACAAGACTTAGGGCTTGTTTGTTGACAACTTGTATATAATAGAATCTCCCCATAATGAACCACGTATAATCTTATTATATATCAAACTTGAAGCGGTGAGTAGTGTGGGCTAGGTTTGTGGTTGAATTCTTAGGTAGCTGCTGCAAAGGAACAAAAGGGGGCCTTAAAATGTGATGGTGACTGGGGAAGGAAAGAAAGGATTCTTGTGTAAAATTCTTGCGTTGGAACATCATAATAAGATGGGAATCTGGGAACAAACTTAAAGGTGATGTAGATGGATGTGATCAATAATTTAACAAAAACAAGTACCATTTTACAATGGGTTGTTTCTAGCTATGGGCCATTTCGAAACTAGTACTACACGCCTATTGCGAATATTTACTTTTTTTATTTTAATTTTCTTGTGTTGGGGTTGTGGACTGGATAGAATCAATTCCATGAGGACATTCATTCATTGAATCATAGTTTCAAATTCTCATATTGTGATTCAGATTTGTCTATATATATATATTTTTAAAAAATAATAATAATATTGGGACCATAATAACAAACAAAATCCTCAGGCTCCCTACTTACTATGTGCTCCTACCACGGAACCATCCGGTTTCTCTTTTAAAATTTCGAAAACAATAAAAAATTATTTTAAAAAATAATCATAGTTCCAAAACATTTAAATCTTATTATCACAATTCAATTTTACTGGTTTCTAGAGTTTGATAACTTGGCAATTTAAAGATTAGTTTTCAAACTTAATAATAGACCGATAATAAAAAAAAAAAAATCAAATTATCGAATTATAATTTTAGTGTCTAATTTTTTTAAAATATCTTATTGATTTTGATCATTTTTGCCCTTACCACTAATAGAAAAGAAATAGATTTTATCTTCAACAAAATAAAGTGATTTTTTTTCTTGTTTTTTAAGAGAAAAACAAGGAATCATATGACTGTCAAGATTGATTTTATTATTAAAGATAATTAAACAAAATGAGAACATATTCGATAAAATTGATTATTATATTATAGAAAACAAAATTGTGAATGATAATTGGGGTTGAATAAAGGAAGAATATCATGATTTAATGTTGCATCTTCCTCCATTATCGTAATAAGTATCCAATAATGTTCGGTAGCTAAAAATATCTTGATTGTGCACATCCACGTCATTATCTCTTTTCATCTCATTAAACGTCAATTATTTTCTGTAGCTTCAAGTTTCAACTTCGATGCACAATGATATGATTTTTGTCGTTGGCTTCTGGGTTATGAAGGAGGGCCTAGACAAAGCTGGTAGTAGCTCTTCCATCCAATCAGGGCCTGGATGAAGCCCATTTACTTGTAATCAAGTGGGCTCTGCCGTATGAGAAATCCCAACCACAAGGTTTTTTGATATTAAAATCGTAACGCATAAACTCTTTGCTAATATGAAACCCCATTGTTTAGTTATTGATGGAATTACCTGATAATATGCTCTCGATGTTTTAAGTCTTAATGGCTGAACCCTTTAAGTAACAGGCCTCCGAGGTGGATACATGTTAAGCTGCAGACACATCATTCATGTAAGGATTTTCAGGCTGCAATTTTTAGATCTAATAAACATCTAACTACAGACTAAAATTTGACATGTATCAATAGGTTCCATGATAGTTGTGTCAACTGAGCTGGCTACATAGGATGAAGGCATGTCACTACCAGTGTATACTGATTCACATACCTCACACAAGACCCTTGAACCCATATAAACCTACTTGATTCAACTCGTTAGAGGTTAGCTACTTCTTTGAGTATTAGTTGACCATGTTTGACTTCCATTGACCTTGGTCTGGCTTGATCATTTATATTTCCTCTCAGTTACTCATTAAATACCTAGATTGCACCATTGTAAGTATATTTCTCCATTCACTTGATCATCGGAGGACAAAAGCCGGCTAAATTGCCAGCATTTCCCTAATGTTTATAGTTAGAAGGAAGAACGAAAGTACCGTTGAGTGACTCTAAGCTAAGGTGTTCAACAGTTGGTTCAAGAATTTCATTTCCAAGATTGGTTTAGAGTTTTAAAGGTCTTGTTTGATTCCAGTTCAACTAATTCCTACTTTTCATCTATCAGTTATGAGTGCTATTTTCATCATTTTATAATTGTCTGTTAGGCTTGTAATTGAGATATGTATCTTTTAGTGTTGGTTGATTTTCTTGCGTCAACATATAAGTTAGTATTACATATATACTCTTTAATTTGCTGTGATGTTTAAGTGCCCATGTATTAATTATTATATGTTGATCATATGTGCTCTTCAATTCACTGTGATGTTTAAGTACCGATTTTGAGATTGAGGTTGTAAAATCACAAAGGGAATGAACTAATCTAGCCAATGGTTTGTTGTTATTTGTTTACCTAACAAATAACTTTGACCACAATTGCCGCTTCCCAGTTGTTAGAGCTAGATCGGTTCTTGCTAGCAAATTTTTTCTATGCCAAGCATATTACGGTGTTATTGTCCGATGCTATGGCTGCACCTTTCTTACTTATACAGCCCACCATTCTGTACTGTAATCGCAAATGTCGTCTCAGATAGCTGAACAGAAAGGAAACCTCATCAACACTTGAATGGTATGTATTGCTACATGTGCTGTCTCCATATGCGAGCTGCCACAGAAGTTACAAATTCCAAGCTTTTACACGAATCAATTATGGCTTTTCTCCACTCGAATCAGTGATCAATATATATTATGAAAAAGTATGGTCCATTGAATGATGGGATTTTTAGTCTACCATAAAGTTAATTTATGTATATAATCATCATATAATTTAAAGCAATTTAAGATAAGGCTTCCCGGGAATGGTAGGACGAAATGCATTTAATTTTTGAAATCCCAAGTAGGTGTATTTTTGTGGTGCAGATCATGTGGCCTACATTGCAGAAGGTGTTTGCATGGGTTTCTTGGTTGTTTTCAGTCACTATTTCTACAATTCCCGGGCGCATATTCTATTGCTTCTCGTTATTTGGGAGGATATTCAGTTCCAATAAAAGGTCCAAATACAAATTGTGGAGTGAATGCTTGAAGTGAGATAAGGCTTAAGAGATTTCCTTGATTGAAATTTGAATAAAGGTAACAGGAAGTTGAAAAATGAATGTAGTCAAGTCCTGGGTTCGCTGTCTTCGGGACCATTATTTACTCTTGAACAAACGCTGAAAATCATAGACTTGAAGTCCCTTGTTGAGGAGATAAATGAATTTTTTTTAGAACAAAACAAACTGCTCAAAACCCTAGCTAGACATTCCCAGTTCTTTAAAAAACTCATTGCAATGATCACTTGTACCGTAAACCCTAAAAATAAGAGAGAGATAGAGAGGGAGACTGCCTGCAGCTAGCCAGAAGGTTTTTAAGGTTCAAACCCTAATAATTGACCTTCCCAATTGATCAAAAAGCTTTCATGCAGCACTTTCGAATTAAATATTTTTGTTTTGTTAACCAAGCTACCTAGGTTAAAGTTGGTCACAAATATCCTAACGATTTGGAAAAGCTTGATCTCATGTAATTTGAAGAATTAAACTCTTTGGCTACCGCATGAGCTCTTTAAATTGAAAATGTCACTTTCAAGAGTCATGCACACTACGTCATGAGCATGCAATAATAAAATTTGGAATTCAAAATCTAGTGGACCATTTGTTACCAGAAGGGAAACACTATCACGTTATTTCTCTGATTTGACAATTTGTATCCTTCAAATCCTTAGCTAGAGTGGATCTTGATTAGCTTGGCAACTACTGAATGAGAGCCTGTGACTGGATCTGGTCATTACGACAATAACCTGTTATCTGAAATTGTGTTCATATATATGGATCTACCATAACCATCTTATCTCTTGTTAGCTTTTCTTGTTCCTACCTTTCTCTTAACTGACTCAAAAGATAAAATTTTCAGAAGGGAGATTCTCGTTCATATATATATATATATATATATATATATATATATATATATATAATGAATTANTGAGATTCTCGTTCATATATATATATATATATATATATATATATATATATATATATAATGAATTAGAAATCATATATAATTAAAAACAGAACAAATACTTCCAATTCGTCCTTTTTTCTTAGTTGTATATAGGCCTCTCAAAAGGACTGGATATGTATACAACTTCATTATGAGGAAACCTACCCAGTAACTAGATCGCATAAAGTCATTTCCTTCAAGTCATGTCAACAATTATTGTAATATGTTGATGAGATCGATCCTTGCTTACGGAGATCAGAGCTTCATATACTTTGGTACATACTACATATAGACATATGCGTACTTCTGTAATTTTTTTAAGAGAATTAATTAAGCACTCACTGTATATAGCTAGCAAGAAACAAAACAGAAAGGAAAAAGTAGGGTGGTGGTGGCCGGAGTTGTCAATATGTTGTTTTAGTTAAATGGATAGTACAGAAATAATTTCGTACCAAATCTTTGTTGACATTTGATAAGTAATGGAAGGCTTCTTATGGTCGTTTGGTTAATATTTTCCAGCGAGACCTTTAGACCAAGTTCATTTCGTAGCTTCGATTCATGAACTGATCAGCTGTAATGTTGGACTGACCTTTATCGACGTTAAAATAGAAAAAAAAAGAAGAAATTTGTGCACATTAATAGGGTAATCCCCTTCAATACAGATCGATGACATATAGTTTCTGAATTAGATAATTAGTACGTTTAAGAAATCAGAGTTGAGTAGACCCGCCATTTTCTTGGACATATATATATAGAGGGGCTGGATTCAACTAAAAATGAGCTGGAGCAGCCTTGATAGACGACCTTGGATAGTAAAACAAATTGGAAAAATAAATATAGATAAAAAATAAAATGAAAAGCAGTCAATCTCACATAGAGAGGCCAAAAAGGTAGAATCATTAGTACAATGTTTTCCAAGAGTCCCATGTGAAATTAAAATCTTATGATTGACCTTTTTAATATGCATAAAAAGTCGAAACTCTGCCTGTGTATTTTAGTTCTTTCCCTAGGATTGGGCTGGTTACAGATACTCAAATCGTGGGTGGCCCAAGGGTATGCCAATAGCTCTTTGTTCCATAAGACTAGATTCCATTTCAAATTTTGAAACATTAGACAGTGATTTCAAGTTCTTCTTGATATATTTATGATATATATGGAAATATCATGTGTGGCTCGGATGCATGTGCTCTGCCACATGTAATATGTAGCTGCCACAATATTGCATATGTGTGCACATGGATATGAAAACATGTGAAAAATATTTATATATGTTACAGGACTACATTATCATGATTATTTTGGCAATTGGCACAAGCTAAATAGGTAGCTTTCATAAAGACATCTAAAAGAAGTAGCTAGGTTCAATACCATTAATTCTTGTGAGCATGTCAAGTGATTCTGATAGTGAAGAAGAGTGTACATATTACAGCCGATATTGATGAACCCCAAGTGAGTACAACTTATATTTGGCCATCCAACATTGGAATAAAAAGAAAAAAATGAGTATGTTTCACAATCCAACTTAAGGTGACTAGGGAGTGTATAGTATACAGAGAAAAGTAAGGACAAAAAATAAGAAAAGACAAAACAAACAAGTACATTAAATGAGTCATGGTAAATAATGAAGATAAAAGAGTCGTTTGAATTTGTCCTCTGATATGTTTTACCCCCACAAAAAGTGTCTATTTCACTTTTCTAAATCAATCTCTTTAAGGGCACCATGACCTTCTTCACATTTGACTGTTTGGTCTGCGTGCGCAAACGCATCCCCGTTACCCACCAAGTCTGCGGCCTTTATCGACTCTTTTTCCCAATCTGTCTTGAACACGACAGTTAAAATTGACACCACACATGCAATTTGAGCCCCTAGAAGCCCATAACACAGACCCACGAAGCCTAATTTCCAAACAAAGGCCAAGACTATTGCCACTGGTGCTCCCACCAAGTAAAATGAGTAAAAGTTGATCGTTGCCCCAATTCCAGGTCTAGCACTTCCTCTAAGAATCCCGCAACTTGTGGTTTGTGGACAATTTGCTAGCTCACATAATCCAATAATGGGCAGTACAGTTTTAGTTAGCTCAAGAACTTCACTATCTCTGGTGAAAACTCTCCCCCAAGCTTCTCTTCCAAGGGTAGTTCCTAAAAAGCCGAATACAGAGACGAATAGGGCTAGTCCCGTGGCGACTACCGTGGCCAAACGCGCCTTGTCCGGCCTGCCCGCTCCGAGTTCGTTCCCTACTCGGGTCGATACCGATGCACTGAGAGCCATTGGCAATGTGTACAATAGAGATGTAGTTTGTATCACTAGAGCTGATGTCGCAAGAGCAACGCGAGGATTGAATAAGTAACCGGCTAAAATTGTCATGAACTCGTACCACCACCACTCTAAACAAACAGCAACGCAACTTGGTATGGCGAGTTGGAGTAGAATTCTCCACTCGTCACCTTGGGAAGTTGTTAAAGAAAGTTGCAACGGTTGAGGTATTAATGGCGTACATAATGGTTTTGGTTCCTCGGGGGCACGAGTATAAAACATGTAACAAAGAAGTAAGAAAAGGGTGTTGAAATTGGTGATGAAGTTGGAAATCGCAATTCCGGGAACCCCAAGACGAAGCGTAAAGGCTAAAAAAATAGTGATGGGGAGGTGAAGAACAATTGAGACTATGGTGCACCATAACAATGGCCATGTAGTTCCTTTACTACGCAAATAGATACGTAAAGGAGGAAGAAGGCTGTTAGCGATGAGGTCCGGGATGGCATAGCGACAATAGATGCTTGCAACTCGTGTTATATCGGGATTTTGTTGGAGGGTCAGCATGAGAGGTTCAAGGTTAAACCATAACAAGCCAATAGGTAGTGAAGCAAGTAGTAACATGAGAATTGTTCTTCGAAGAGTGAGGGATACTAAGCTCAGGTTTCTTGAACCAAAGCCCTGGCCACAAAGCGGCTCCATTCCCATGGCCAGACCTGATAAGACCGAGTAGCCGGTGATGTTGGTGAAGCCGATGGCTAGAGCCCCGCCTGCAAGTTCAAGGCTTCCGAGTCTTCCCATGCACACAACTAAAATCATGTTCTTGAGATATCCCACCAAGCTCATAGCAGCTATTGGCAAACCTATGTCTGTCATCCTCTTTAGCTCCTCGACCACCTAAAAGGAAACCAAAGAGGAAAACACTTTTTTAGAGTTAAGATCAAAAATAAAAAGAGGGAGGAGTTGTAGTTATGAAATACAGTAAGAAGATAATTTTCTAAGAGCGTTCGAGAGTTTGATTTTTACCTCTGGCATTGTTGGATGCTTTTGGGATTTCTCTGCTGCGATAGTCTTCATAATTTCTGCTAGCTACTGTTTTCTTGTAATCTAAGATTTAATTAGAGCTAATGGAAAATTTGTAAGGAATTTTTTTATTTGGTGGCTAGCTAGTACTCTCTATGTGTGTCTGTGTCTGGTAGAGAGGGAGAGGGCCTGGGGGAGCTGCAAATTGAGTTTGAGAAGTGTAAGAGAAACCTCTTATAAGGTCGGAAAGAAAATGTGGGGATAGATTTATAACGTGTGTACATGATAGCTAGCTAGCTAGTGCTCATTAAATCGTAAAAGCGCATAATTGAACAAGAGATAACGAAGAAATGTTGCGTACAATTGTAGAATGGTGTAAAAGCAGCACATAGACCTTATTTTAACCGCGTGATAGTACTGAAACAGGTTAGCCAAACCCTACTGTTTCTAATCCTATTTGTCATTTTTCTCAAAAAACTTGAACATATCCACTTCGTTTTCGGAACCCATCAGGCGTTATAGTACCTTATCAATCGATATTTCTCTCCACTCCACGCGAGGAAAATGGGCGACAAAATATCTATAGTGCATGTTATCTTGCTGTTTAATTTGTTCTAATTGATACTTCAATTACTGAAGATCAGCTTAATGTTTATTATCATCAGCCTATTTTATATGCAGGGAATTGGTTTTTGTCATCTTTTGTCTTTTGGTGAACATGGTAAGATATATGTTTAATTAGTGCTGATCTTGCAATTCGGCGCCCCAGTCAAAACTTAATTGTATAATTGATGATACTTTAATATGATATTAATTTGTTGGTGAAGATTAAAGAGCTAGCTAGAAGGTGCATGCAGCGACTTTGATCAAGTTAAATTAAGATATAAATGAGGGACATGATGAAGATTCTTGAGGGATCTTGATATATAATATCCTGCCATTGTTGGTATCAGGTCACCTTTTAAGTGTCCATTGCCTCTGGGACCTATAAAATGAACAACCAAAGGATTGTGGCGCTGCGTCTAAATCACAAACAGAGTTAAAATTAGTTTGTATTAGAAGCAAAAGGCTAGCTAGATCTTTTTAAAATTTTCAATTTTTCACATGTTTTTTCAAGTAACTTTCGATGCATCCAAAATAATAGGTCCTGAAACCTTACACTTTCTCTATTGTAGCACGCCCCTTGTCTATTAAAGCTACTACAGCCAGCTTCCTTTCGATTTCAGCTTCTAGTTTCTTTTTTAAGCTTAAATTTCATCATATTAGCACCAAATTACTTTTCTCCCGCTCCCTCTCTTTCACATTCTGTACTATCACTCACGACCAACTCCAATGGATATGCCTAACAATTGCTCAAGGCCTCTCTTCTATCACTCATTTACTAGTTCTTCTTTAATTCCCTTAAGCTGATTAATTGTTTACACTACTGGGAATATACATAGTCACATTATAATGATTACTTTCAATCTATTACCAAATTAAAGCATACAATCAAGGCAGTAATGCATATGATCTCTCTGGTTGCTCCTTGTCAAAAATGTTTTGTCCCTTTAAGACTATAATCTATATATATGTTGCCTGTTGGAACTTAGTATTATAATGTTAATTGATTGTCTTCTTCAAAGGTCTCAGCCATCTTAATGAGTCGTCTAGATCGTCTGGAAAACACCCTTTTTAGTAAACTGATTTTAGTACAATATAATATATACACTTTCCACTCCATTAACGTAATACTCCTTCGAATGAAAGAAAGATACAAATCAAATAGATAATAAATAAACTTAGCCTATATATTTAGAATTGCAAGTGTTTTCATAAGAAATGGAATAAGAGAATCAACACACTAAGTAAGAAAATTATGTTGATGTCACACTTAGATGAAACCGCGCATGTGCATTTAGTTATACCAAATGACTAAAGGAATCAATCGTTATCGACAATCATTACACCCACTTTGGATAATAATCTTGTGGACTCAATCACTTTATTAATAATTGTATAATTTGAATTGATTTTTTTTTAATTTTTGATCTTCTGTCGTGTCTGAGACTGAGATGGATTTAATACCTTACCTTATTCAATATTATTCCTAGACAATATAATGAAATAAAATTCAACAAACATCATCGATAGAGACGATATATATATGGCGTATCCAACTGTCCCATCTTATCTAATGGTTTTTCTTTCTTTTTTTCTTTTTTTTTTTTTAAATGAAGGGTTGGTTAATAAGTTGCTGTGTGTTTTGTTCCAACGTGTGAGTCAATTGTATGGAAGAACTCGAACAACAAACACCTTTCTCACTTCCCCCGCAATGTGTGACAAAGAGTACTCAAAATTTCCCATCAAATCACTTTGATGATAATCTTCCTCCAACCTTTAATAATATGTAAGAATATCACGAATAACCAATTAATCATATTACAGATCTCATTATCTCACTTTCACTGCTTAACCAAATACAATCCATAACTTGCACGCTCAACCCCAATGTTGACGCTTTAGTTAATTCATGATAGCCATTGTTGCATTCCATGTCCCAATTCCATTTTCATATTCATGGACATCATATATATAACCTCTCTTTAACTCAGAAACATTTAGTATGATATTGATCCATCCTTTCGTATGAATATATATATATATTTGTTAAACAAGAAGCTAGTCAAAAATTTTGAATAAAAGTGATTTACTAATATTAATAAAACAATGGATATTGGGGTTTGTGATGGACGGATGTATGCAAGTCAAAATTAAAGGACGAAGTTGGATTAAAGATGGAGATTTAGAGGATCTTAGGGTAATAATCTTTGGTGGGGGTCCATGATTTTGACATTTCTTACTAGATATAGCACTAATTTCCCTTTCCTTCTTCTTAGTCAACATGCTTTCTCATATTTTAAACCCTAACTATGATTGTAGTTGCAAATCATAGTGGAGAGAATCTCCTTGCCATCAACTAGATCGTCCACATTATTTGGTCTCTTCGATCATCACAATCACTTCATCAATAGTGCAAAATACTAGGGGCGGTTCCTTAATATGGGTTAAATTATGAATACTATCGGTCTGCCTGCCACCACTTTTGACCACAACCTACTTATTCACAAAAGCATTACGGCAGATCCTCATAAACTCTAGAAACTCTTGAATATTATTGTGTATACTAGACTTCCACTACTTGATGAATACAACCTTACATGAATTGAATATAGGGTTAATTTTAAAATTGATGATAAACACTAAAACAGGTTTTCACGTTTTTCAAAAATTTATTTTATTTTTTTATGTTGGACGGCCGAATAACTTGTTTAGGACTCGTAAATTATTGGTCTCTATTATCAGTTTATGATCATAACGTCTACAATCTTTTAAAATAATCATTTTAATTCGTCACATAGTTTTGGTTTTCTTTTCATCATTTGACTATATGTAATAACTATATAATGTTATGTTGACAATAAATGAGAGAACGATAGTCAACATAGATTTACCGACCATGCTCATAGGGTGATGATTGCTCCAAGTTGATTAAGGTCGTCTACTCCCTACCCGATAACCATATGGAAAGCAGAAGGATCTTCAAGATTGCGGAATGCCTTTGTTTGGAGGCATTAATTATTAACAGTTACAGTAATAATTCATGTTGATACAGAAAGCTATATATAGGTTTCAAAAAAGAGAGATGTTACTGAATGCATGTAGATAAAATGCAGTGCTTTATTATAGCATAAAAAGCCGATTTGATCTCTTCTTTTGTAAACATATATGTGTGTGTGTGTATATAGACCGATATTTTTGAGTTATGGGAAGAATAATATGATTACTGGTGATTCTATAACTCCATCATTAATGGGTATGAAAGTGATTATAATGCGGGTCCAAATGTCTTTCACTACAAAAAGAATTATTGAGTCATTACAATATTGCTGTCAAGAATGTTTGATATTCTGCGTACTAGAAAGGCCATTTAAGTCGCAATCTAGTATAAAGCTCTCTAGATCATGTCGTTTCTAATAATTTTTGGTTAATATTATTCTTCTGATGCTTTCTTCCTAGCTACTTGCATTACAGTTGATTATGATCAGATCAGAAAACCAATCATATTGGAAATGAAGACAATCAATTCTGTCGAAATGAATTATTCCCATTTGATCTATCCTCGTTGGATTATTATTTTTCTAATAAAGGAATCAACCGATCGAAGCCGACTTAATTGTTAGTCATTTCAGAGCCTAATTGATTGAACAGGAACACTTAACAACTCCCACTTGGAGAAACAACTTTAATAATTTAGGCAAGTATGTGTTTGTGATATTTATTTGTTTTGTGATAATGGAAGTGATTGAGCATCTTGCCATATGATAATTAATCCACCACTGTAGCATTAGGATACGTTTGACCAAACACTTCATATAATAGACCTAAGCTGCTTTTCCTTCTGAATACTAAAATTAACTAACTCTCCATAATTGTGTTGAAAAGAAAGAACATTGCTTTGTACCAACCTCATCGTGATTTACAGGAAAAAAAAAATCGATCATTAAAGCATCGCCATATGCACAATTATGGGTTATTAAAGCGGATTTTGTCACCTTTATCTATCCGAGATTAAAGCAAAAAGTTTAAGCAACGCATAACAACAGTTTAATCAAAAGAGAAAATCATGGATAAGCTTTTTTACTAGGTAAATAAGTACAACTAGTATGGGATTAATATATTCTAGTTCCAAGAGGATCGAATTTATACGATAACATCAAATTCATACCTATTCCTAGATTCATTACAAATGTTATAGTAAATGTAAAATATGGATATGTTTTTAAAGTCTTGATTGAGTGACAATAAAAATGAAGATGAAGCAATTCCAACTTGAATTCTTTATTTTTTTATAACATGTTAAGTAATCGTTTGACTCAAAAACTTATAAGGTATGATTCAAATATTATATTCGAGTCTAATAAAAAATACACGAAAGTGAAAGAGTCAATAGTACATACAAGAAAATTATGAGTTTAATAGAATGAACTCTTTCGTTGGATTTTATTACGGTAAACTTATAAAAATAAATATATAAGAAAATAAATATATAAGTTATATTGTCTTATTAGACGTACTTCTGTCAATGAATGCTGTGATAGTTTTTAGAAGTGGATTGAGTAATTACCTTGACACAGATGCTAGAAATTTTGCAATTTGTAAGATCTGATGTGAGAGTGAGAGTAGCGATTTACTCAACTGCAATTGTGTGACAAATCTAGTCTTCTCATCTGCCATGGAGCAAGGGATCATAGACCAAATAA
>JANKKB010001151.1:0-14782 GCA_026225775.1 Bursera palmeri
CAATTCTTGATTGTTGGTTGATGTTATTTTGATTAACAATTCTTGAACTGAGAGTAGCATTGAGAGATCGATTGTCTGGGTCCATCAGTTTTGAATCTGCTTAATAAATGGAATAACATGATTTAATGTATGTGCTTTCTTTGTCCAAAAGTCAATACATGTAAATTTTATTCACTGAAATTAATATTTACTGTGGTAGTAATATTCATCTTTTCTTTTTCCAATATGTAGTAACTGAAGACTTCTCTTGTCCGTTTTGCTTGATGCAATGTGCAAGCTTTGAGGTAGATTTTCGTCTAAGATTAGCACTTATCTTTTGTTGTTCCATTTAGAACTTCCTTTTTCTTAAGGGAAAAAAAAAATATTGTTAGGTTTGCTTATCATTATTTCATTTAGGTATTGACAATCGTAATATTGTTATTTTTATATATAGCAGCGGTTATGTTAGATATTAATGAATAGTCAATCTTTTTTATAAACAATTTTTTGTCAATAAATTAATTTGAAACCGAAATGGAGCTTTGATTTCTCTTTGCAGGGTCTGCGGTATCACTTGTGCTCGTCACATGACTTATTTGACTTTGACTTTTGGGTTGGTAATTTATTTTATCAAGTCACTTGCTGCTTATTGAGCATTTCTGGAAAGTTGTCAAAAAAAAAAAAAAAAAAATTTTGTAGGTAACTGAAGATTATCAAGCAGTGAATGTCTCTGTGAAAATTGATACACTGAAATCTGAGGTTAGATTCTTTTCCCCAGTCTGAAATTATTATTGAAGACGTCTTTTCTTCTTTGAGTTGAAAGTTATATTGCCTTCTGTTCAATAAATATTTGCAAAATCAACTTAAGTGACACAAGATTGCTGGTACCTCAGTAATTTTTAAAAAAATACTTTTTGCCTATTAATATGTCATTGATAGAATTGAAAATTTATGCTGTTAACTGCATGAAAATCACCATTATATATAGTGCCCTTTAACCTTTTTTAGGTCTAGTTGATGGAAATGTCTAGATCTTTTAGCTGGGCAGAAGCAATTTGTCCAGCAAGCACAAATAAGTCTTATTTTGTCAACATGTTCTTGTTCAGATGGTAGCAAGTGGAGTGGAACCACAACTCCAAACATTCTTCTTTTGGTAGGTTTCATACCTGAGTAGAGAGTCTAGCTTTGGTTTAATATCCTTTTTGTTTATCAGCATTAATACTGAAAATTAAAAAGGTGAAATTGATTGTACACACAGCTCAAAGCCACGAAGACGCAGGTCAATGAACCTTGTTCAAAATGAAAAGCATCTCAACATACAGTTCTTGGAGTTTGATTCACCAACATTACCCACAGATGATGCGCACATAGAAATTTCTGAGAAGGACATTGGTAAACAATTCTTCTGTTGATGCCTCATATAGTTGTTTTAAAGGAATGCTTGTGGGAGGTGGAAATCTAACATATTATATTTATCGCTGTGAAGGTGAGAGGGTTTCCAAGTCAATTACTGAAGAGAAAAAGTTACTGGATGGAAGGGATGGAGCAAAAAGCCCTGGTTTTGATGCAGCAGAAAGTATTGAAGGTGTTGCATCCAGTTTCAATGTTCTGGGTGTCCCCATTGCCATGGCTCAATCAGCTGTGGACCCTGAATGTGTTAAATCATTATCTGGAAGTGATGCTGCAGTTCCTTCTATTTTACATGTTGCGAAATCTAGAAAGTTAACTGCAGACCGGTCAGACCCTAAAAAGTATGTATACCAAGGCAGTTGAACTGATGGGACATATTTTTGCATTGTGGAAAGTGTGTATTTGTATCTACTTTACTAAAGATAATTTAGAGACGAAAATTTCCATTAAATGTGCAGGCTAATTCATTTTATATTTTTTAAAATTCTTGCAGCCGTGTCCTTCTACACAAACGCCAGTTCTATCATTCTCACCGAGTTCAGGTGATTAGCAATATTGAACCTGTTTGAGAAATTTGTATCTTCATTTATATGCCAGCTCATTTGTTCGAGCTATTGCTCTTGTCATGTGTATCTGTACTGCTCCTTAGTTCAGTTTTCTTAAGCTTATTCTCCTGGAAAAAATATTTATTACAAGCCCACTGTGAAACTCAACTTTTAGGTATTAATGCCCAAAACTGGAGAATGCTATTTTCTAGACCTGATTGAAATCAAGGTTCTTTAATTCCTATCCATTCTATAGCAGGTTATAAACGGAAAGATGATTTTCTTGTAATCTTTAGTTTTCTTAAAGATCGGAGAAGAAATATTTTCCTTCATGGTCTAGGTTAGTTGTGTTTCTTGTTATTTTTCTAATTGGTGCCCCTTTTTTTTCCGGAAATCTTCAATTCTCCCATACATGTTTAATGCTTGTTATTACATATTCTTGTTTGCAGCTTTGATAAATAGGATCCTAATAGTATATTGACATTTTCCAGTGGCCACTAGAAGGTCATACCATGTTTTCTAAATAATCTTCTTTTCTCTTGACTCTTTGCCAACAATTAAAGCATTTTTTTTTTGTTTGAAGCATATGGCAATTGAACAAGTGATGTCAGATCAAGATAGTGAAGATGAAGTTGATGATGACATTGCAGATTTTGAAGATCGACGGGTATGCCTGATGATTCTGTCTTCATCTTCACTTATTTGCCAAATTGAGAGTCATGTTACTTAATAAAAAGTTGCTCTTTCCTTTCAATTTATGTGGAAATAGTTAAAAAATTTGTGATATATAATTTACTCTGTCATGAGTTTGTTTCTTGATTTCTTTACGCGCTTTTTTGCTGCAAAAGAAATTTTTTGTCTGGCAAGAACTTGGACAGGTTATAATCCCTAACTGCATGTGGCATGGACATTAACTGTCCGTTGAAGGATCATCTATGAGTTACTAAGAAAACATGGCAAGTTTAACTGATTAATAACGTGTTTCCTTCCTGTGCTTAGTTTCACTATGATTTATTGTTTATTGGACTGGAGATTGTGAAATTGTAATTAATTGGATGATATCATGATCATATGGGTGCCATTTTCATTTTCTATCCGTCAAATAGTAATTTGAAGCTCTTGACTTCTAATGTATTGGAATTCCCCTGTGCTTTATCATTGTTTTCTTTTCTCCCCAACCCACACTCTCCTTCATGCACAGTTGCACTCCCCTTTAGCTCCTGACCAATTGATTTGAAGGTTCTGTTGCTCAAATGAACCAAAAATTCTTTGATTTTGCAAATAAAATAATTATCGTTTCAAAATATGTGACTTTTCCAGGCCTGAGTTACACTCTTGAATGAAATGCTTTCATTATGTTTCTGTTAGTAACTTGGAAAATAATAAGAAATTGACATATTACAGATGCTTGATGATTTTGTTGATGTTAGCAAAGATGAGAAGCAGCTTATGCATCTTTGGAACTCCTTCGTGAGAAAGCAAAGGTAGTTATAGCTTACCACGTTAAGTGTTCTGTTATTTATTTATTGTTTAATTTATCTATTCAGTTCTTTTGCATTATTTGTTCATTCCGTTGAGCTTTTGTTTGACAAGATTTTGAGGGGAGCCAATGGCATCTGAAGTGTAACTCTTAATGCTGTTTGTATCTGATCTGACCTTTCCTTGATAGCTGAAACGCAATATCTCCTTTGTGGCAGGGTCTTGGCAGATGGTCATGTTCCTTGGGCTTGTGAAGCATTTTCCAAACTCCATGGACAGGAGCTGGTCCTTTCTCCAGCTCTGTTTTGGTAGATATCCTCGCATTATTTTTGCCCTTGTGCCTTACTCTTGATTTGGGTCAAGTTCTTGCAACTTGTACTGCTAAACATGTGTTTAAGGAAAAAAACTATTGTTTACTCATTATACTGGCAAATTTTTCACGATGTATCTATAGATTAGTGTTCCCTTCTGCATAAATGAACCAATATATGACACAAATCTATTATAAAGAAAACTATTTTCTTTAGTTATGACTGTCTTACATGTTAATTTTGAATCTTGGTTCTTACTTAATTGCATTTTGCTTCCTGTCATGTTGTTGTGTTAGTTCATATAAACCTTTTTTAAGTTGTAAACTTCTATTGTTTTCTGCTATCTGTATTTTAACTATCAATTATTTATGGGCTTAGGTGTTGGAGGCTATTCATGATAAAACTCTGGAATCATGGCCTTCTTGATGGCAGCACAATGAACAACTGTAATCTGATTCTTGAAAGATGTCAAGATGAGGGATCAGATGTTGTTAAAAGCTGAAAGAGGAGATGGGTAACTACTTCAGCGCAAAGAGTACAAACAAGAGAATTTCTTTATTTGTCTCCTGTAACCCCATTCTTTCTTTTCCCTTTATACGTCTTTATTTGTATTCTTTCCCCTGCAAAAGAAGGGACGAGGGGGCTACCTTCTCGTCGTTGGTAGTTTTATTCATTACGGGTCTCCCAGTGTTAGCATTATTGACATAATTCATGCCATTTATGCTTCCGAGATCTGTAGGTGTAAAACTTGGTGTAAAACTAGCCACTGATCGAGTTAAGCTCTGCGCATTGTAAAGCTACTGTTGATTTGATATAATTCCTGCTGACGGGGAGTTCCGTTTCTCCTATATCAAGAATATTGAGGAGCAAGTTAATGTTATCTTTTCATCATCAAAATGCAGCACTTTTTCAAATGGTTTCAATTCGAGAACACTCATCACTGATTGCCGGCTGCTCAAAAGCTAGCTTGGGTACTCCTTTACGTCCACGCCTTGGGTTTCTTACCATGAAAGAAACACAAGGTGGTGTTTCTGTACCTTTCCCTATCAGGAAAAGGACCCGAGAAACAAAACTCTTTATCATACCTGAACTCGAAAAAGAGTCTCTTCGGACTGATTATAGAAATTTTCTGTATCAAACAATAAGACCTAAAGCCCACTGCTGCACTCTACAGCTTTGAAAGAAATTAAGATTAAACAACAAGAGAGAAATTCAACACGATAAAGTCTCTAACATTTTATGCTAAGCACTCAGAGAAAGGATGCATCCATACAAGAAGTCAACATAAAACTCAAACAATGCCGCACTCATTTCACTTCTATATCCTGAGTTCCTGTCTTTCAATCTTCCAACATAAAATGATTGCGGCAAAGAGTACTTGAGGGTATCAAGGCACCAAAATACAACACAAAAACTGTATAACAAAGTCTCACAAAATTGTCTCTCAAACCAGCATATATTAAACTAATAAACGAAACTTCACTAAAACACAACGGTCTAAACCTTAGCATAAAAGATAGTTGAGCTCTAGCTATCTTTGCCAGCCCCCGGAGACAAACCTGGAGGTGGCAAAGATGTTGCAACACTTATCATCTTCAATCATTAGAGGGTTCAACATTCAAGTCAGGAAGTGCGAGGTTTGCTGGGCTAACATCTCGAGTCGGGTTATTATAAGCTTCATTTATCGCCGTAGCTGTAGAAAAAACGGTGTATCTTTCAGTGAGACAAAAATGAATAAAAGGGCTTTCAAAAGTGGAAGCTAGAGAACGACCTGGAGCAGTCACTGCAGCTTCAGGCTCAATGGCGCGTGCCACCAAGGACTTCTGTAGTCTGATAGCAGTTGGAAACATCAATGTGTTGAAAGAGGCTAAATCCTTCATCAAGGCACTATCAATGGGGAAAAATCCATATTTTTGGGTCCACATTTGAACGAGTTCAGGCACGGATGGAATAACAAGATTTTCCACCTTAAGAAAGCAGAGAGCCTGGAAATTAAACCAGCAATATTAGAACTTGTCCCAAGAATGTCAAACATGAACAGATTAAGCAAGTAGTTTAATTATGTGACAGTGAAACTGTTTAGAAGAATGAGAATATGTATGCTTAATTATATAAATTAAGAACTATTATCATTGTAGGAGAAAAGGTAGTGTTTTAACAAAACGGTACTTACAGACTCGACAGCAGTTAGTAGTTTCTGCAACATTCCTTTGCCCCTGTACTTTTCACGGGTTCCAACAAATGGCATCTCCGCTACCTTGTTTCCATGCACTCTATATCCAATGAAAATTCAAACTAAAATGAAGTGTTCATATTTAAAAAAATTTAGAGATCATGACTAAAAGTCTACAAATCATCAAACTAAGATCGACATGTCTTTAACTTTTTATTACTGAACACTAAAGATCAGCAACTCAAAAATTCAAAAAAAAAACTTTCAACATGAGTCAATATATTCATACTGTGATTATAATATCTAATTTTTTTTTTTTAAATATAGTTATTTTTTTAAAAAAAATTGTCTCTAATTTTAATTACTCCACCAAGAAAAAAAATATAGGTAGGTATTGATGGGATACCTTATGGATGCAACAGAAATGATTTCATCATTCTTTTCCACAACAGCAGTGAAGAAATACCTAAAATTAATCCGCTTTAGGTTAGACCTGAAACACAGAATTCACAAAATAAGCTATTTCTACCTCAATATGGGTGGGCATTAATAACTATTTTCTTCAAATATTTGTGCAACCACAAGCACCACATTATACCCCAAAAAAAAAAAAAAATGACTACTTCACTCAACCAAGAATATTGTAGCAGGACTAAGAGAAATATCATCATTGTAGAAGGCTTTTTCAAGTAAAATAATTACTTGAAATTATTTTCTCCACAAACACTTGTAAAGAATAGTATTCTTTTAATAAGAATTCGAAATACTTTTTCTGATTTCAGAAATATGAATATTGAATCTAGCTATTTCAGTGAAATTATGTAATATGGTGCTCACCCGCGATTGTAGACAACACTCTGGACCAGATTAATTCCTGTATGGCGGTCAACGTTTGGCAAGAAAAATTCATCCATGACAGTCCATGCAAGAGCAACTTTGCAGTTGTTTTCTACCATCTTATGCACATCATCAGTAGTACTTTTAAGTACTGCATTTGGCCCAGGAACTGCTTCCGATGTCGACCGCCGGAGGAGAGTCCAAGAATATCCATTGTCTAGCTCATTTCTTACTCCAATCATCTTCTGAAGCTTCTTGAATGTCTTTTATTTACACAACTTTCAGGTCAGTCCAACTCTCATACGTAGAAATAACTTGCAATGCTCGACGTCGCAATTAAAAATTACGATCGACAAAGAATAGTTATGAATTCAACAAGTAAGGGATATATCAAATCTTTGCACAAATTAAAAGAACTTGCAGAACATATATATATATATATATTTGCAGAAAGAAGTACCTCTCCACAGCTATAGCCACAAAATACATTTGAACAATTGAGATCTAACTGGTTGCTTCCAATAACACATTCCCAGTGAACTGTATAGCAGGTACACAAGTTAGAGCTTCTATAACAGAAAAACATATTAATAGAAGCATGGCATACTTCTCTTAAACAAAAAATAAATAAACAAACAAAAGGAAATGCCTATAAATTTAAAACTACCAGGCCTTGTTTAATATTTCTCCCGAATCTACTTCTCAAACCCAGGAAATATTTAGACAAGAAGTTACTATTTTTGGAACAATTTCAGCCCAATATCTGGGCACCCCTTTAAATTCATAAATTTCTCTATATTTCTGATAAGTTTTCTTTCTTCTTTGCATTTTGTATTTATGTTTTATTGATATAGTTCTCTTGTTTTTGCCATTTTTTTTATAAGAAGAGAAAATTATCCCGTTCTAATTATAAATGCTGGCCAAAACCCTAAGTGGAAGGTAAGTTAAAATTCTCAGAAATAAAAGGTAAATAATATGAATCTCCAGTCAGAATACACTAAATATGACCAAGCTATATGCAGTGCTGTGTCTGCCTTAACTTATATGAATAAGAAGTGATTATGTATTTCCATTCTTATATTAATCTTATGGAAGCAAGTTTAGGTAATTTTGACATTTTCTCTATAAAGTTAAAAAAAAAAATATCTTGGCTTTTTGCAGTATTTTGCCGCCTAAAAATCAGTCAAATGTGACTCTATTTCTATTTTTAGACCAAAAACATATTTTAATTAGCAAACGGACCAAAAATATCTTCCAATAAAGGAAAATGATAATAACGTACATTTCTTCTCGCATAGTAAGCACACGCCTAATAATGGGTATAAATCAGTGCTGCTGCCACCACAATATTTGCAAATGCAGAAAGAGCACAACCAATCTCCTTGAGGTATATTCTGCATTTCGCCATTGTTAGAGCACAAATATGAAAACCAAGTTTTTATGCTTAATTGGCCTGATCATTTGATTCTGATTAAAACAAAATGCATTAATATAGATATGAAAGTGAAACTACTTGTATAGCTGCATATATATCTTACCTCCATGTCCACGCAGCTTGGATGGAACGTTGAGGGGCATCTTTCACAGCAAATCAAGTCTCCTCCATCTGCGCAAATCATACAGGCATCATCACTCCTGTCCTTAGCATTTCTTTGAGGCTGAATCATGTGATATCCACGGCGTGCCACTTCATCCTGTCGATTCCACGCCTTGATCATGGATGACAAGAGAGAACTCTGCAATCTGACGAGATAAATATTCTCATATGGCTTCTTCAGCTCACTTCTCTCAGCATGATCCTCAAACTCGTACACTGAAATCACCTTGTAGCAGCAGCAACACAGCACACCAGCCCTTGTGATTCTCCCCTCTAGCAGCACCGCACGCCGCTGCGGATCCATGTACCAGACTTGCTCGTTTTCTTCAATTATCGCCTTGTCTATCAGCCACGACAAGATAGTCTTTTCTCTTGCCTGTACTACTACTTCTCCGCTAGTGTTGGAACTAGTACTCCTCCGCCTCTGAAGCTGTTTCGAGCTTCTTCTTCTCCTCGTCGGCCTTGCTTGGAACCGGTCAGTTTGCCTCGCTCGTGCAGCACCTTGTTCAGCATTGTTGTTATTAACCTTTGGAGGACGTCCACGTCTTCTGGTCCCCACAGCGCCATTTCTGCTGGTACTTCCAATTTCTATCCCAGCAGGTGGTTCCTCCTGTGCAACCCGAGTAGCAGTTTGCATTGGAGTGCATGAATTCACGTCGCTGTTTCTTCGAGATTTTCTTTGTGGCCTGGTCCTTGAGTAGTCAGGATCAGAGAAACTAGAGTCATAACTCTCGTCTTCTGAAGAATTGCTTGAATATGTCAAGTAAATCCTTTTCTGCTTCCTTGTCCGCATCTTATATGCCATATTCTTGAATTCCAAGAACCCTCCCTGATGCTCCTTGCCAATCCTAGCTTGCTTGTCACCGTAGACAAATAACTGAAACAAAGAAAGCAATAGATTAACATAGAAAGTAGAAAAACCCCATGAAAAAGCAAATGCCCTAGTATAGAATACTAATAAAGAATCAAAATCATGCATGCATATATCTGTATCATGATCAATTCTTAGTTTTTCTTTTCCTTCTTTGTTCAGTTTTATAGTGTTCATGTAAAATCTGGAATAAAACAGCTAGCTTATTTATTATTTCAATTGATTACTGTTACATATTCTGCGTTTCTGTGTGCTGATATGCGGGCGTGGGAAGTCGATCTTGCTTGGAGTGAGTAAATGAGGGAGAACAAGAAATAGATTTCAACAAAAAATAAAAAAATAAAAATCTCACTAATTGGAAAAAAAAAACCATAAATTTTAAATCATAAATTATATTAAGTGAAACCTCTCTCTTAATCTATGGTATCAAATATTTATGTGAATTTTGCAAGTAATAAATCTCTAACTAACTCTCTCGATATCTCATTTCAGAAATTCTTTTATTTTTTTAATTCTAAAACTTAAGAATGAAAACCTGAAATCATTTTTAACTTATTGTTTAATTCGATATTTTGATGAGGAAATTTAGTTTCGATAAAATTTTAATTAATAAAATGGCATTTTATAAATCACCACCAAAACTCCGCCACCCCCACCAAAAATAAAATGAGATAAAATTAAAAAACACACACACAATTGAATTTTTTTCTCAATTAACTTCATCAATGTAAAAACTGAAAACTTTAATTCTCTTAACATTCTCACAATTATTTTGAAGCAAGTATTAAGATTTTTATATCAAACTTGAATTTGAGTTATACTCAATAGACTATATAGTCAAACAACATAAAAAGACTAAAAATTTTGAAATAAAATATTGAATATTATAGGAGAAAAATATTTTTTTTTTCAATCATTATCAAATTTAATACTTATGTTAAATTTATTTATAAAAAATCTTTTTTATATATTTTATTTTATACATAGACCACTTGGAGAACTAGTATAGGTTTAAAATTTATCATGTATACATAAATGAGCTAGAGCAGAAGAGAAGAGACATAACATAAAGATAAAGCATTATATCTTTTAAAATAATTATATATATATATAATAATTATAAATATATATAGAGTAAAATACTCAAATTTTGACATTTTGAACGCAAAAACAAATTTATTTTTACCCCACAATAGCCATTTATATGATCTATTAATTGTTGGGGAAATCTACCAAAAATTTACTACCTTTATAGGTTAAACAAAAATTCATAACAATCTATAACACATAATCTTATATATATCTCAAATTCTCGATAAAGAATAAATATTACCCAAGATATTTGTACGAAAGCCACCGATAATTTAGATTCTTGGCATGTGTATAATTTTCTTCACATTTCAGGTACCGATCATCGAGAATGAATGATTATCGACAAAACCTACACAACTTGAAATCGTTAGATTTAAAATTTTAAAAACATTATATGAATAATATGTCATGGTAAACAAACAACCTATATAAGGATCAGTTGACAATAAAGAGCCTGGAAAAATAAGGCTAAATCAAGAGAAAAAATTATGGAATTGTTTGGTTGTATAGAAGGCAAAGCTGGTTTGTGATATTGGAGAGATTAAGAAACCACTTACTTATCTATGCTAAAGATCGATGGTTAAGGGGTTGGCAGAGAGAATAAGTGAGAGCGAGTGAGAAAAGAGGAGAAGAGTACAATATATAAAGTGAGCATAAATGATCATAAAAAAGACAGAGTAGGGGAGTGGTAGCAAAGGAGAAAGACACGAGGCAATGGGGTTAAAATTGCATGCAAGGTCTGTTTGTTATATAGGCAGGCAAGCTCTGTGTATGAAATTTCTTTGAAATTGTCGAAAATTATTTTCATAACTTTTTTCTCCTGGAAACAAATGTTTGATTACACTTCACTATGTGTCTCAAGTAGTCAAAGACTAACCCTAACACAAACAATCAACTAAAAACCATTTGTGTTTTCTAATTACATTTATTTTTAAATTATCACGGATGTCTTATTTTAGTTAGTTGGAAACATTTGTTTCCATTTACCACAAAATTTTTAATTATGAAAAAGGAAAAAAGTGTCATACGGAATCTACCTGCATTTAATGATTGCATTTACTTTTAAACAAGCAATAGTAGTCAAACCTATTAGAGCCCGCTACGCGTCCACGATAATATGATGCCATTCAATTATGTCAAATATCATTATATGGTCTCATCAGTGATAGTATTATTAATTAATAATTTTTTTGTCAAATTTCGATTTCAACAAAGCAACATCTTAAATTGGTATACTTCTGAGATAAGTATGTGTTGTTTGTTCTTAACCAATTTAGTTGATCTTAATTTATGCTTGCAAACAACTTTAGCCAATTTGTATGCAACTCTTTTTTTTTTTTTTTTTTTAATGCAAGTATGTAAGTTTGAGCAATCTTTAAAATAGTTGGATTTGATTTTCAACTCTATTTTTTTTCCTCTTGAATGAAAGTTTTAAGATAAATTTGTATTTGTTCTTAGGTATAATATCAAAAACTACTATATTGTTTTGGCCTAATTTAATGTGAAAACCACCATTTTAATTAACGACACCCATGAAGTTGTCAAATTTTGATCGACAATTATTTTAATCCTAACGAAAATATGAAATAACATATTTACCCCTATATTATTCAATAAAATATAACGAGACAATTTTAAAAATTACCCTTGTATTTTTATCTAATTTTAAGTAAAACTCGAGTTTGTTATTTTAATCAATAATACCTCCGAAATTGTCAACTTTTGATTAACTGTTAGTTTTAACCCTAACGAAAATATAAAAGGAATTATTTTCCCATATATTATTGAATTAAATTATATTATTCAAATAAAATATAATATTCTAATTATAAATTAATCCCACAAAATATTAGAAAAAATTCGAAGATATATTATCTTCTCCGCCACTCAAATCCTTATTCCTCAAAACCCCAACCAACCCAAAAACTTTATTTCTTTAAACTCTAACTAACTTTGAACCCTACAAATTCCATCTCAACCCCAAAATTGATGCAAAGGAAGAGGAGTGTAGCCAAATTGGCTCTATGGGTGTTGTGTTTGGGCGTTGGTGCGGCAAGATTTTTTTTTTGGGTGCTTTCTATTTTTTTTTTCTTTTTCTAATTTGATTTGATTACTTAGTTTAAAATTTTTAAATTATAATGTAAATTATTTGACATTAAATTCTCATATTATCCTCAACTGTTAGTGTAATTTTTACATGATGATTTTTTGACAAATCGAGGATGTTGTTGATTAAAATAACAAATTCGGTTGCCATCTTAAATTAAGTTAAAACATGAGGATGGTTTTTTATATTGTCCCAATTTTAAATTATAACATAAATTATTTGTTATAAAATTCTTATAGTACCCTCAACCGTTAGTGTAATTTTTAATGAAAACTATTAGATAATAATTTTGTGACAACTTCAGGGGTGTGATTAATTAAAATAGTAAACACGGTTTTCATTTTAAATGTTGCAAAATATGAGGGTAGTTTTTGATATTATCCCATTTTTCTTATATAAGAAAAGTTGAATATTCCTACATGTTATATAAACTCAAATTTATTTGGATTTTTGTTGTGTTATTTGCAAACCAATTTTTGAATAACATTTATAGTTTACTTATCATAGTGATCAGTTTAATCAATTATAATATGATTAATTTTTTATATATGGAATTATCGATAAATATTATTCATATTTGTAAAAGTTTTTAAAAAATTATAAAAGAAAAATCATTTGCTGAGTCTAACTTTATTTAATGTATGTATTTAACTTCAAAATATAACAAGATAGTTGGGACATTAAATTACATTAGTAATTTGATAATGTAAATTATCATTAAAAGGTTTGACTATGACTGTAATAATGCTATCTTCTTAAATTTTGATTTCAAGTGGTAACATCTTACATTGGCACTTTTTGGGGCTAGGGTTAGGACTTAGGAGATGATGCCTTCTACATTAGGTTAGTTAGAAGGAAATGAAAATTAATTTAAATGAGAGCAAAAATTAATTAAATTTATCGTTAACTTACTATAGTGATCATTTTAATCAATTGTAATCTATTTTTTATATGGAATTATATTGATAAATGTATTCCTATTTTTAGAAATTTTTTAAAATATATAAAATATAAATCATTTGTGAAACATAGCTTCATTAATTAATGTATGTCTTTAATTTTAAAATATAACGATGATAGTTAGACCAATCAGATATTCACATACTTAATGATGCAAATTGTCATTAAAAAGTGATTGGAATATAAATTATCTTCTCAAATTTCGATTTCAATTTTCATAAAGGCGATATCTTATATTGACAATTTTTAAGGTAAGGTTGGGAGATGGAGTCTTCTACATTGGTTGACCAGGAAGTATTATTGGAAAATTAAATTGAGTAAAGGCATATATATATATATACAAAAGTAATACATGAAAGCAAAGTTTAAGATGACTTTTTTTTAGTGTTGGTTCTCATCTAATAAAAGATTGACCCTACTATATTATATATAAACTCAAATTTATTTATTTTTTTGTTGTGTTATGTTGAACGATTAATTTTTAACTATATAATTTATAGTTAACGTATCATCGAGATCATTTTAATTAATTGTAATCTAATTTATTTTTTAATATATGAAATTATCTATAAATATTATTCATTTTTGTATATTTTTTAAAAATATAAAAGAAATATCATCTACTAAATCTTTGTCTGTTAATTTAATATATGTATTTAATTTGAAGTTATTCATAATTTCTTTTTAAAAAATCAATAATTATATATATATATATATAGACACAGTGATTCATATTTATGAGTTTGTTATTAAATAAGTCCCCAAATTATGCTTAAAATAATATGAGATAATGTATAAATGACACATGATTATATATTTAAACATTAAAAAAAAAATCATCATATAATATATTCAATATTTGAAGGGCATCCAAACACGCCCTTACTTTCATCACATCAAGATTCAAGAAAAAGTGGCGCCATCTTTTACGCGCGGGATCGGGACCGCGAAATTCAAAAAAATAAAATTAAATAAAATAAACTATGTTTTTCTTTCACAGAGAGATGGAGAGCGATTGATGGAAAACTCAAATGGCCTCGCATTTCAGGTACAAATCTTTTGCTTTTAATGATTTTCAATTCTTATANGTGGTCTGTAAGGATCATGTTATTTTCTGTTTGGTTACCTAGAAAATCTGAGGAATTAGATTCCATCCGCGATTTTATTTATTTTCATCCACTTCAAGATTTATAATCTTTATCTTGATCTTCTTGTTCTAGATTCCAGAAACTTCATATTCGCCATCACTTCCTTCCGGTTTGTTATCTTCGTTCTTTTTTTCTCAGATTTTATTAAATTTCATAAATATTTATCATTTCTCTCTCTCTCTCTCTCTCTCTCTCTCTCTCTCTCTCTCTCTCTCTCTCTTTTAAAATCAAATAGAGCCACCTGAAATTGGAAACTGGTTTGCAAGCTATGCG
>JANKKB010001151.1:14884-37878 GCA_026225775.1 Bursera palmeri
CGTACGAGTCTCCTTTATTGAACACAAGTGAAGAGTATGTTATTCAAGGCAGCATCAAAGAAGATGAAAGGAATCTGCTTGAATCTAGGAAAACTAGAAACAAAGATGAACATGAACCGGGTTTTGTTCTTGAAGAAGTAAACTCAAATGTGTTGGCTCATAAACCCAAAAAATGGTCTCTGTGTCAGGTACTATCTTGTTTTAGAAGACATTTTAATAATTTTCCCAGTTTATTGGCAATTATTCAAGGCAATACAAGATTAAGAGTTTATTGTATCTAACATGCTTTTTGTTTGAATTATTTAATAGGTTCTGGATTCTTCATACACGCCCTCTCAAGTTTCTGGTATTGTTGCTTGTTTCCTAATGGTCATTTAGGGCTTTATCAAATTTGAAATGATTGCAACAAACGGTGACTTCTGTTTGTGATTCTTGCTTGTTCTTTCAGAGCCTCCTGATATTGGAAACTGGTTCTCAAGCTATGTTTATGAATCTTTTGTGTTGGATACAAATGATGATGCTAAAGAGTCTATTTCTCAAGAAAGTGAATGTGAGAAAGAGGGGTTTATTAAGGGAGAGAGCACAAAAGAACAAGAGAATGTGGCTTCTTCTAGAGAAACCGGAAACTGTCATGAAATGGGCATTGGCCAGGAGATATGCTCAAATGGATTTGCCAAGAATAATGTTTCTTTTGGAGAAGATAAGCAACATGACAAGGAAAACAAGTCCTTAACGAAGGTACTCGCTGATGATATTTCTTTCCCCTCTTTCGGCATTGTCTTCTCGGAAGAGTGATTGCACAGCCAAGGCAAACTGCAAAAAGGGCTTAAAATCTCATATGTAATTTTTTTCCTCTTTTGCTGCAGATATCGAATTCTCTGGATTCACAATCTGACTTTACCGGTTAGTATTACTGCTTTTGGAAATCATGTAGACAAAAAATCTAACAACTATTTGGTTTTTTAATATTTGCAAGAAGAGAGGAGAATTTGAAAACTTTAAGCCTTTCGTCTTTCCTTCGGATTTCATCCCAGTTGAGGAGAGGATGCAAAATTTTACCTATGTGAATAAAAAGAAAGTAACTTTCGTTTGTATTTCTTGTTTTATTAGAGCCTCCTGATGTCAAAAACTGGTTCTCAAGCTATGTATATGAATCTCCTGTATTTGATACAAGTGATCAAATTGAAGATTCTCTATATTTGGAAAGAGAATCAGAGCAAAACGTTTTTGTTGAAGATAGCAATGGAGAGAAAGAAGAGAAATTGATGATAATTAGAAAAGTTAAAAGTGGAAATGAAGAGATTGATGTCCAGAAGGTCCATTCAGATGGGGTACAACATAACAGCACTTTTGAAGTTAATGAGCGGGAAAATGAGTCTGTAACTGTAAGTAAAGTACTCGTTCTTCTTTGGTCTCTTCTCCTTGTTTTCTTATTTTTATTTTATTTTATTTATCAATGAATTTCGATAACTATGATCTGGCTATAAAATCGGTGTTTGGGGACACTATTTTGACTTGTCTTCTTAGCAAACTAAACTTTTGATTTAAAGATTACATTTACATAAGTTCAAATCTAAGATGAGAAATTTATAAAATTGATGGTTATAATTCTATAGTAAAATTGATTCTTTTTGTTACAAGGGTGGTAATTTAAGTTGTTGTTAAGACGAGAAAGTACTTCATAATTTTATGGAAGTTAATTTTTACTTCCAAGTTTGGATGTTGCAGGGCTTTGACAGGATTGAAGGGAAGGAAAACCCATCTTCTCAGAATAGCTTGCGTTTTGTTAAGACTTTTGAAGAAAACTTAGAAGGTAGAGCATCGCAAAGCAATGTCACGAGCCCAAGTAAACATATTGAAGATTCAAGCTTCAAGGACGAAGATTCCATGTCTAAACTGGTGCAAGATTTTTCCCAAGAAACCTATTCTCTGTCGCTGAATGTAAACATATGTTCAAGCAGTAACGGAAAGAAATCTCCAACAAGGTTACTTCATAGAACAGACATTATAGAGAGCTTGGAAGTTAATATCCGAACGGAAGACGTTAATCTTGTATCACCAACAAGGAATTCAAAATCTGCACCACTTATTGGAGCTTCATTGAGAAAACAAACTCATGGAAGAAATGACAAAGAAAATGAACAAGAAGAAATCAAAGAAAATGGTTTTGTTGTCACAGGGAAGAATGGACGCGCAAGAACAGAAAGTGAAAATTCTCTGAAAAGGCCACAAGGGGTTTTATTAGAATGTCCAAGAAATAAAGGGACAGTTTCGCATGGTGAGACGGATGATGTTAATAGAAAGGTTTTGAAGGAAACAACCAATTTTCAACGCACTGATGCCAGGGAGGTCACCGGAAAGTGGCGTTGTCCTCAAAAGACTAAACCAAATCGTGGTCCGCCTTTGAAACAGCTTCGACTTGAGCGATGGATTCATAAAGAGTAAAATTTTTATTATAATTGAATAAGACCTAAGCTCTCTATCCAATTTGTTTAAGTTTGTCACTTTGTTTAAAGATTAAACTAGTAGGTGACTTCAACTAATGTTACACTCCTTCACGTGCCTCTTACTTAATAAATTAAGTGGATTAGTATATATATATATATATATATATATATAATTTAAATTGTATCATTGGGGATTCTAATCTTAGTTAATCCAAGAATAAGTTCTTACGTATTATTCACCCATTTGTCGTAGGATACACTTTTAATACAATTAAGTAAATCAATCACAAAAAAATGATTGAAGTATTTTTTTTTTCTATAGTTAAAAATCTTCAATCGAAATAAATATTGACATTCTCATATAATTTGTAGTATGATTAAGTATTAGATAAGTGTTATAAATAATTTCAATACAAAGACAAGATATTAAACTATAGATCAATTTAATAATAATATGAATCCTTGTTTAAAGGTTTATGTGATGTGCATATTTAGTATGCTCATCAAAATATGTTCTCCATTTATGTTGCTTAATTTGGTTTTAATTGTCAGACTATTATTCTTACAATGCTGAAACACATTAAATTATTGTATTCTTGTTAGATAGGTGTACCATATTACCATATAAATAAGGTGATAAAATAAGAAAATTTTATTGAATAGTTGTTCAATATTACTCTCATATAAAGAGCACAAATATGTATATTATTATGTTATAGTTTAGATGCATGTGCACATTCATAATTCTTATCAAAACTAGTTGTCTTTGACCTTTTTAAGCTTTCCCATAAAACACTTCTTTGCCTTGTTGAGTTGTATTTCTCCATTTTTTAGTACTATATTAATGGACTTTAAATGAAATAGTATTATCTACACTCTAGATTCTTGGCTACTCAGTTGTCTTTATCATTTATTTTCACTTTTGGCATCTTCCTTATTTAGTTATTTAATTAAATAATTTAAATCATGGATGACCTCATATATTTGTACTTATCCAATTAAAAGCAATAATAAATTTGTTTGGATAGAGATGGTAACTTGCAATACGAAAACCAATCATGTTTTATGGTTGACTAATACTTATTATTATTAGTTGTTTTACAGAATTGCATGTACGTTAATTAATGTTTTTAACTATCTATTAATATTAAAATCTTTTAATAATAATTAGGTGAATAGAGGATTTTAACTCAATTATATTAGAGTACATTAAATTATTTATTAACAATTAAAATAATAATTTTATTAAAAAAGTTACGAAAAAAATTAATAAAAAGAAGGGCTGCAGTGAACATAGGAGCCCATAACTAGCCTATTACTAACCAAGCCTTTCACTGTTTCTTTTCTAAGCCCAACAGACATTAGGGAGACAACCAAAACGGCTCGTTTAATATAGATAGCGTCGCCACTAGCCCAGCCCATAAAAACGAACACTTGTGATCAAAGTTTTCAAAGCCTAGCTGGCTTGCAGGCTCTGGCTCAGGGTCAGGCTCAGGCTCGGTCTTCACCTCTCCGTTGCTCAGCTCCAATCGGTTAGAGCCGAACATGGCGTCTATGACAAGCTTAACGAGATCTCTTGCACAGCAATGCATGAAGAAATCGAAAAGCTACTGGTGCAAACCTTCTCAGCCGCTGTTAAACTTGCTAATTTCAGAAAATTCAAACATCAATAATTCTCAATTTCATCGCTACCAGAGCCGTAGAACTCTCATTTTAGAGTCCGCTGCCTCGGAATTAGTCAAGCTTCAGCGAGTCTCTGACTCTGATTCTGGTACTTGCGCATGTACTGGCACTAAAGTCAATTCGTGATTATTAATATACTAACTAATTGTTGATTAACAGGAATAATTGAGGTTAAGTTAAACAGGCCTGCAGCCAGAAATGCGATTGGAGCGGAATTTTTGAGAGGCTTGAAACACGCATTTGAAGCTATAAATGAGGATTCGTCTGCTAATGTTGTGATGATCTGCAGTTCGGTTCCTAAAGTGTTCTGTGCCGGTGCTGATTTGAAGGTATTTCGTCAATTACTGTTAATATTTGCGATGTTTATTGCGATTATAATTTTGAAAATTTCACTGGATACAAACGTGAGACTAGAAACTTAATTTTAACGGTGAATTTTAATAATTGATCATAAGAAAATAGAGTTTAATTGGAACTGGAGATATGCCTTTTTTCTGTTAAAGATTTATTGTTGAGTAGTGTTTTTGAGGCTTGTAATAGGATCATATCATTAGTGATTTTCTTGGTCGGTTGGCTTCGTGTTTGGTTTTTCGGTGTTAATCTTGCTTGTAATCATGCTTGCTTTAATTATTTTTTCTCTTTGGGGACGATACTTTTATGGTGGCTAATACACATACTTAATGGTTCTGCTATTTGTTGGATTGGCAGGAACGCAGGGCAATGAGTCCATCTGAGATTCATTCTTTTGTCAACTCATTGAGATCCACATTCACATTCTTAGAGGTTTGTAACACTTGACCTCTGATCACTCATTGTTATATAAGGTTTCTCTGTACATATGGGTGTGCATGAATTATGCAAGCGTACATACACACTGGCTGATTTTATTTTATTTATTTGTTTTTTAATAAGTTAATTTTTATTCATTTTGTGGTGAGTTTTATTTTAGTTATGTAACTTGTATTTATATGGTACAGGAACTTCCTGTACCCACCATAGCTGTTATTGAAGGAGCAGCATTGGGTGGTGGACTTGAAATGGCACTAGCATGTGATCTACGCATCTGTGGTAGTGTCAGTGTATTCATTCACAATTATTTTCAAGAGAAAAGACTAGTAATGGATTTCCTTGTCTAATAACTCAGGAGAAGATGCAGTGTTGGGCTTGCCAGAAACTGGACTTGCTATAATTCCTGGGTACATATCAAATCTTGTTTAAATCTGTTGACTTTTTAGTAAAATTTCTCATGGGTTGCAAATTTTCTTAATTTTGATTGATGGTGAGGATTTAGATCAGTTCTATTCTCATTTTTTTGTTTGAAATCACTGACGGAGATGTGTTACCTAATTAGATCAGTAGTTTAGCTGAGAGAGTGGCTTTCTTGTTATAGTTTCACATTTTCAGATGGCTGTATTTCTGCTTAAATACTTATTTTACCAGAAACTGTAGTGATAGATTACTCTCTTATGTAACCCTGGGTTTAAACAGAGCAGGTGGGACACAGCGCCTACCTCGATTGGTTGGAAAGTCAATAGCGAAGGATATTATATATACCGGTCGTAGAATTGCTGGCAGAGATGCCGTGTCTATAGGTATGCTATATTGCAGGTGACACACACATACATCCAAATATATGTATTATATTTAGCGATAAAAGGATCTGATGCTGCAGGTCTTGCCAATTACTGTGTTCCTGCTGGTGAAGCTCAGTTGAAGGCACTTGAAATTGCTCAAGAAATCAATCAGAAGGTAAAATCTATATCTTCAAATTATGTGAAAAACATCTTGACAGCTAGAAATTTAGCACAGTTGCAAGACCTTTTGGCTCATGACTGATACGGTATGTATCTGTTCATGTATATATATATGCATGCGTCTTTTAGGTACAACAGTTTTGTAAGATTTGCAGCCTGTGAAGTTGCATTGATGTCCTCTTACTCTTTTTGGAAAGGCAGATTAACTTGGAAGCTATTTCATGGGACAAGTAACAGCATCTGATTTTTAGTATTCAAGTTAACACATATATTGTTTTGCAGGGTCCAATAGCAATTAGAATGGCAAAAAAGGCTATTAGTGAGGGACTCGAGATCGATATGGCTTCAGCTTTGGAATTGGAAGAAGAGTGCTATGTACAGACCTTGGATTCGAAGGATCGGTTGGAAGGATTGGCTGCTTTTGCTGAGAAGCGGAAACCTAGATATACTGGCACATAGAAACAAAGAGCCTTTCTGATAACCAGTCTCAGCACTCAGGGCAATTCTCCTTGTCATGATAATGATCACTCGTTGCTTAAAACTTGCCCATAAGCAGCACATAAGCCATGGAGGCTGCAGATGTAATAAAAATATTAACATCAATAGTTGACTGAGTGATATAAACAAATAATAATTATAATAGTAACTCAGGTTAACTTTGTGCGATAATAGTTGATATTTCTAATTGTGGTTATGTTTCTGGGTTGAAGTAGTTTTTATAATTGGTGAAAGAACTGTCACTTATAAAGATCTGTTGACTTTGGCCAAAAATTTGCTGGCGGAATCATGTTCCAATACGCAGCATCTTCAAGTATGCAGTGGAAAAGTGTTTCTTACTTGTGACAGAAATAGGAGAGAAAAAGAATAATGGAGGGAGACCATTTTTTTTTCCATTCTGGTTTGAAAGAAAGAGAGGGAAGTGATGAAGAATAAAGAGTAGCGCAAATCAGCCCATTGATGTTCTCGCTGGTCCCATCTCCTTTTTTTAAAATGAAAATGTAATAAGTAATTATATATTTCCCGATGTCCACCTTTTTAATTTTCATTAATCATTGAAATTTTTTGTAATTCTAACTTCTTTTTCATGTCGCAGAGCTGTCTGTTAGAACTTTAAAAATGCAATGGAGAAAAGATAAAAAAAATTTTATTATGAGAATTGTGATATGGGTCTATGCTTCAAATCAAATATAATGCCTTTCTATGGATGGCAAATGCATCACTTCACAATTTAATAGTTTCTTGAATAGTTGAGTTTATGTATTATCCCCCTGAGCTTGGGATATTGCAAACTATTCTCTTCCCTTTTCAATTAAAAGAATATACAATATCAATATCCACACCGATACCAATTAAAGCCCAAGCCCATTAAAATATTACCGTAATCTTATGGGCCTTAAATTACAATTAACTTATCGGGCCATCGAGGGACAAAGAAGGATAAAGACGGAATAGGCGACAAAAAAAACCTGAGATTTAATAACATTTTAAGTTTTTAACTGAGCTTAAAAAGGAGTTTCAACCCCTCACGCAAGCCGGAACCTCCACTGGCTCCACATATATAAAGCTAAGAAGAATAAGAGTCAAATCGTTACCGATCTCCTACTCATTCGAAAACTCTCAAGAAACAAGGCAAAATGGCAACAGTGGAAAATACTTCTTCAACTAAGAGGTGGCTTCCGCTTGAAGCTAATCCTGATGTCATGAACCAGGTAGGTTTCTGATCAATCTTTGCTTTCTCTCTTTACTAATCTTTTCTGCTTATATATATATTTTTTATCATAAATTATTAACACGGAGGCCTCTAACGCTTATGCTATGATTACAAGGCTTTGTTAAGTAAATGTTTTTTTTTTCTCTCGTAAAAATCCAGGGTACAATAGGATCCTATATTGAGAATTTTGCTTTGTGTTGTGTTGTGTTGTAAATGTGCAGTTCCTTTGGGGCCTGGGTCTTCCAGAGGGAGAGGCAGAGTGCTGTGATGTGTATGGGTTGGATGATGAACTCTTGGCAATGGTTCCACAACCTGTTCTGGCTGTTCTGTTTCTTTATCCCCTAACTCAAAAGGTAAAGGGTGTCTTAATTTGATATTTTTTTTCATCAGTTACTGTTTGTGCTTGCCTTTTTATATTATGTTCTAATGTGACTTTGCCTGTTGTTAGTTGTTGTGAATTATGTGATTCTGTTGAAATTTTAATTTACTTATTTATTTTTATAATTTTAATAGAGTGAAGAAGAAAGAGTTTTGCAGGACAAAGAGAAAAAGGTGTGTACGGCGTAATTTCTTTGCATTGTTGACTATTTATGACTACGCTTATTTCTTTCTGCATACAAACTAGAGTAATTTTTGTTGCCATTCACTTTGCTTTGTGGAGTACAATTTTTCTAAATCTTTCAATTTGTCTTCATATAGGAATATAGCAGTAAGGTTTATTTTATGAAACAAACGGTTGGAAATGCTTGTGGAACGGTTGGACTTCTTCATGCTGTTGGGAACATCACTTCAGAAGTCAAGCTTGGTAAGTTGTGCCAACTTTTTGTTTCATTAACAAATCACAACTTAAAGAGGCACGATCTGTTAAGTAGAGAAAATAAAAGGGATGACAGTTACTTCTAATACTTCATGGTTCTTCCACCCATGATTGGGATTTCTTGTTGCTAATTATCTTATGTAATCTATGGCATCTAAGTTGATAGATTCAGATAAGTTTGTGAGCTTTTTGAATTGCTGAATGAGTTTAAAACTGTGTGTGAGTGCATGTAAATGTGTTTTAGTTTGGAATTACTTAGACTGGGCCAAATTATAGCCTTGGAATCTACTGGGAGTCGATTCAACATATACAACCAATTGGAAAAGAAAAATAATAATAAAAAAAAGATAATTGCAGACTGTAGAATGCTGCAAATTTTTCAGAAACAGCTGAAGTACTCAAATAAGGAAGAGGGAGGCATGTAAAGAGCATTATATGCAGAACTCAAAGATCAAATTCTCAATTCAATAAAGTTAATGTGATTTTTAGAAGCAAACACTAGGGTTGGGCTTAGTGGTGAGAAGTCCTTGGTCCCATATTGAGGTCAGAGTTCCTCTTGGGACCACCTACTTGTGACATATATATGTCTTAGCCCCCAGTTTAAAAACTCAATGAGCAAGGGAAAGGTTGAGGGATTTCTGGGTTTTTTTTTTTTTTTTTTAATTTTTATTTTATTTAAGTGCGTTTTAAAAACAAAGTGAAATATAGAGGGAGAAAAAAAGGCTGAGTGACCTCCTATGGATATTGCTTATGGGTCATGGTGGATTTCCAAGCCCCTAAAAAAAGGCTTTGCTCTTTGTTATCCTGTCCTGAAACTTGACTGTCCCTGTCACATATGCTGTAGTTATGGTGTTGGTTGTATGAGTGCTTGGTAAAGCAGACAGTTTTCTCTTGCATTCATGATTCTACTAAATGACAGGAGTCGTAACATAATGCTTGTTTGTAACTTAACCATTGCTTCTGTTTGGAATTTCCTTGTTTTTCAGTTGATGGATCGTTCTTGGATAGGTTCTTCAAATCTACAGCAAGCTTGGATCCGCTAGAGGTTCTATTTCCTGCCCCCAGTCTTGTCTATCGACTTTGGAATAATGTGGTTTTCTCTTTTCTCACTTAAAATTGTTTTATGGTTTTCCAATGCTTGTATAGCGTGCAAAATTTCTAGAGAATGACACAGAAATGGAAGATGCTCATTCAGTTGCAGCTAGTGCAGGTGATACAGAGGTATGTTTTTATATTATAAACAACTTAAGCGAATGTAGATGTTAATAGCTTCATTCAAGGATATTATGTAAATTTGGTTTACATAGAGCTAGTCATTACATCCTTATTAATTTTTATTTAAGGAACTTTTTTGGTTTACTCTCTCCCTCCCCCTCCCTCCCTCCCTCCCTCCCTCCCTCCCTCCCTCCTTCCCTCCTAAGTTCTAGAAGTGTTTTAAATATTTCATTTTTCAGAACAAATGGAGGCTTGAATATTGAAAGAGACATTCTCATAAAGCTAGCTACAGGAAGTGAAAATATCTGATGTTTGGTTTTGGGTGCAAATTGCATGTCTTACTCTTATGCTAATTATGTCAGAATGAGATTTTTTTGAACTGTCAAACAGGCAGCCAAAGTTCTTTTGTTACCAAAAATCTGGTAATCCCAAGAGATAAGCAGGCCCTAAAAGTTAGCTCTTTGTTATATTCTGATTATGTAGGATCACTGATTTGGGTGGTACGCTATTGAATTGAAATAAAATGGGGTCCAATTGTGAAACATGAAATATTAGTTTCTTAACGAGCTCATGCTATAAAAGAGAGATGAACATTCAATGAGTTTGAGCTCTCAAGTCACACATTTTTACATCAAAACTGTACCGGTTTGAATGTCTCAGACACAGGGGTAAGGATATAAAATTGTTTCAGAGGCTCTATACCCATCAGTTTAAAGAAGGCAAATTTAAAGATCATCAATGTCCTTTTTTGCTTTCACATTTTTATCCATTTAACTATGTTATGAAAATTGTGATTCCCCTTCCCACCCTTGACCCCACTTTCTTGTGGTTCATATTGTTCTCCTAACTATTTTAAGTTACAGGCTTCTGATAATGTGGATGCTCATTTTATCTGCTTCACTTGTGTGGATGGTAAATACTTTCTTCAATATTTAATCTAGAAGCAAACGTTATTGTTTTGTTCTTCAATTTTAATCCAGCTGTTAATTCTGTGCTTCTTATGTTTTTAATAAAACTCTGATCATGTTTTATGTAGGGGTACTTTATGAATTAGATGGAAGGAAGTCGTTTCCAATATCTCATGGTGCTACATCACCAAGTAGCTTATTGCAGGTATATTTGTATCACAACATTATTTATCCTGTTTTCAGGCTTGCAATTTAGATACGAACAGTTGAAATTATAGAAGTACTTCAGTTTTTGATCTTAAGGGGAAAAAGAAAAATCTTTAGAACAAAAACATTTTAATGGCTATAGAGGTAAATGCTTCACTTATTTGTTCAAAGAAGAAAAATTGGCTACTATGTAGCATGTTTAGCCCATGTCCTCCACTTTGTGGTGTTTGGCTTAGAGTTGGTACACAAGGTTAATTTTGGTTTGGAGAATGATTTAGATGGGATAAGCATCTCTCGTGGTTTGGAGAATGATTACCCTTGCAGGAAACCGGGCCAAGTGAGCATGCCTAAGTTGCATCTCTTTTTCTGGCATGTTTTCTTTATTATATAGTGTTCCATGTGTCTCACCATAAAATTTGAATGTAAATTTTCTTGCATATCAGGATGCAGCTAAAGTCATGAAGGGCATGATCGAGAAAAATCCTGAGTCACTTAACTTCAACGTAATTGCCTTCTCAAAAAAGGCTTGAGCTGCTTTTGAGGTCGGCAATTTTAGCTTATCTAGGTCCCTTGCAAATGGTTAAGCTGGAAATTTTGGTTGTTATTGATATAATTGACGGGCATTGTAGTATGGTGCCTTTTTCAGTTTATGATATGATGGGACAAACAAACTGATGTTGTAAGCCCTGCCCTGCTTTGCCCAAAACGATTATGCTACTGATTTTGGGCTGATCTTGAAATGGATGTACAAATTTGGGAGTTTGGAAACTCTAATTCTCACTCACTGGCTGATAAACTATTCTCTACGGTGTGTTTTGAGTCTATTGCCCTTATAATTTGATTCCTTTTGACTATCTGTTTTGTTGCAGTCTCTGTTTCTGAAGCCTTGTATCCCATGAACATAAAATATTATTACTGTGATTGGTCAAACCAAAATCCTAAGCATTGAAATTATAATGCGCTTATCACAACTCGCAGGACATTATCAAATTGAACTTGCAAGAGGAAGCTTTTTGATTATCTGATTAAGAAAATAATCTATAAATGAAGGTTGGAAAGTCTTTTATTTTGGAGTGCCTAATTTTTAAAAGAAGAGTGGGTAAAGACAATCATTTTCTATTTCTAACACAAGTTTCAGCTGAAACACCAAGTTTTTGAACCTAATCGAATAGAATAAAGGCGCCTTGTTTTGTCAATGTTTCTGTGCAAACGAAGGATTGATATGAAACTTTAGTTACATAGATTTAAAATAAAATCCTATGCTAAAAATAAGGATTGAAAGAATTACGGGATTCTGGACTCTTAATGAAAGTGAAACCGACTTCATTGAGAGATGAAAGGCATTTCCGTCAAAGCATGAAGGCCAAGATGGGATGTTATGAGAAATGACCCAACATAATATATATACACGTCAATTACAAAGGAATTCGCTTACTAGTAGCTTAAGTTCTCCACATCTATGCCGAAGGGCATGAGGGCCCTGGTACTTCCAAAAAGCCTTAACATTTGCAAGACCATCTTCATTTTAGGTATTTCTGAAGGATCTTCTTGTATGTGCCAGATCGCTATCATCAACCACTTGGCCTCCATTTGTTGTCCATGGCCACCTCGTCTTCGTTTTCATTTACCAGACATCTACTCTTCCCTCAATGTAGCAGTCATAAGCCCAGTTTGTTAGTAATGCTCTTCTTTCCTTCTCCTCCAACTCCATCTCCACACTTCTTCTACAGCGGATTATCTCTAATGACATATCTCCATATCTATAAACATCCACTTTGGCAGCACAGGTATGTTCTTGAAACATTCAGGAAGCCACATATCCTCGAGTTCCTCGGATCATGGTACGAGTTCGAGATTGATCTGAGAGTAACAACTTTGATAATCCGAAATCTGAAAACTTTACAATGAAATACTAATCCAGAAGTATATTTTGAGGCTTTATATCACAGTGGATGATAGCGACATTGCACTCCTCATGCAAGTACACAAGCCCTCTTGCAAATCCAGGGAAATACGGACTCTTAGCTTCCAGTCAGGACTTGGAGTTGCAAAAAGGAAATCTGCCAAAGTTCCATGGTTCATGAATTCATACACCAAAAGCGGATTAAGACCTTGATCACAGAATCCAAACAATTGGTCTAGATTTTTGTGATGAGTTAGTCCAATTGCATTTATTTCAGTTCTAAATTCCCCCTCTTTCTTGAACCAACTTGTCCAACTTCTAGACTGCTATGACATTTCGTGAACCAGTCCTTAGAACTCCTTTGTACACAATCCTGTAAGAACCCCTCCCAGTTCTTCCGTGAACCCATCCGTAGCTTCATTGAGTTCGTCATAAGTAAAGAAACGCAAATTTGTACCGGAAAAGCACTCAACTCTTGGACGTTATTTCCATCTTTTCTCTTATGCCAAAAGAAGACATTTAGAAATATAGCCGCTAGCAGAGACACGTTGAAGAAACACAGAACCACCTACAGAAAAGCTCCAATCAGAATCAATCTTTCTTTCTTGCTGCCAGAATTGTCAGCATTATCAAACCCAGGAAGATCTCCTTTCCTTACTTTGACGATAACTTTTGTGGAACAAATATCCGTGTATTTGCCATTGGAGAGTGGCAATTTCTTCTTCCAACATCTTGTGCCATCATAAATGGCAACCGCACAAGAGCAATCATGCAGGCAAGTTTTTTCACACTCAGTTTGATTATAAGGTGACAACGTTTCATAATCCCCAAGTGGCCAATTCACATTATTGAATTCCCTTATTTCATACAACTCTACAGGATATCTCGATCCATCATCTGCCACACAGCCTTGTCGGAAAATCGGCTTGCAACCGCTAAATCTGTTATTTGGATCAACAAACACATAGACAGGTGTGCAGTGACAAATAGGTCATCTAGGTTGAGGTGAGCAGTAGCTATTAAAGCCGAAGACACCACTACCAATTTCATTACGTAAAACCGTACACATGTTACTAGGAATGAGTCGTAGAGGCGACCAAGTCTGGTCAGCATCAGAATTCTTTGAATAAGCATATAGTATGAAAACTCCACAAAAAGTCCAATGTCGCTCGATAATAGTGCTCAACTCTAGGATTTTTCGGACCCCATGTAGGTAATTGAGCAATTTCACCCTTAGTTTTTTTAATGTAAATCTCGGCTGATTCATTGAAAACCAGCTGATAACCGGACTCGTAAAAATTTTCACTATAAATATTACTGCTATAATAAGCTTTATAAACGAATTGACTCGGCCAGGCTACAGGATTCAGCTCAAGGCTTCCATTGGAAAAATGAAGCTCAAACCTGCCCTTGGAAAAGTTGGTTTCTGACAGCCTGGAAATCAACATGCTACCCAAATTCAAGCTTTGTGTAGGCAAGATGGTGTCTGTTGGATTCTTTCTAACTCTCCCGGAGAGTAGCGGAACCATTACCTGTAACACCACCTGACTATAATACTATACTTGCAAACAATCTATCTACTTGCTTGAATTTTAAAAAATTTTGAATGTGTGGTTATTTTTAAAATACTCCTTTCACACGCTGGTTCGTAAATTTTGATTTGTTACAGTCCATGCTAGTAAAAATAAATAAAAAAATAATTTTTTATATTAATTTATTAATTTTTTTTAACGTTAGATTAAAAAAATAATTATTAAATAATATCAAAATTTTAAGTCAAATTTTTAAGTTCCAATAGTCAACAATATAAATCTATTTTAACTGTTTGATCTCTTTTACTAAAACAAAAGTGTTTAAGAATTAAATTCTTCTCATATCAATCTTGATTAGATCCTTAAACTAGAGTGTGTAAACTATTTAAAGAAGTAAAATTATAAGTCAATAAAATATATTTCTTTAAATAAAATAAAATAAAATTTTATATATTATTTTAATATTTTTAAAATATATTTTAAAAAAAATGAAAGAAAGAAGATTGAAGAAAATTGTTTTTATCTACAAGTTGTCACCTAAACATTGATAGAACTCATGCAAAAAAATCAATTTTTAGAGAAATGTTGCTCAAATAATTATTAAACTTTAACTTAATGGGGTCATTTTACCTTAAATGGAATGTAAGATTACATCCATTTTCGTATTTGCATAATGGTCATATAAAAATTGTAAACTTATATATAAAACTTGTAGACAATTACAGAAACTTGTAAATAAGCAATATTACTTTCCAAATAACCATCTATATAAAAATTGTACATTCATGTATAAAAGTTGTACATGCTTATTTTACAAGCAAATGTCAATTCCCCCCCTTTTTTTGGATAGAATAGACAAACTCTTTTCTTTTTCTTTCAATATTTTTGGACTTTGGGTATGGAAAAAAAAAAACCAAAAACTTACAAGTTTTTTTAATTCTTTATAAATTTTATGTACGTATTTATAATTGTTAAATCATCATTTATAAATTTTGTATAAAAATATAAAAATGGATGCATAGCACATTCGATGTATTGTGGCCAAATCCAACTTAACGATATGAGACTCAATTGTATCGGTGCAATTTAGCGAACTTTCTACCATGCATGACATAAAATCTTCTTGATATGCCATGTAAGATAGATTATAGTTTTAAGAATAATTGAAATAAAAATCTCTACATTTAAATGATTTTCTATTATAATATATATAATTTTAGAAAAATTCTGAATATCTAGATAAAAAAATATTATTTATTTATTATAAGATTGCATTAAAAAACTCCAAGTCATAGCTTAGTTAAATAAGATGTTTGTTTTCAATTGAATGGAAAATGGGCTAAAGAAAACATTTAAACAAATTTGGAGATGGAAGGAACTTCAGAAGCTTTATGAAATGGTAGAGAAGTGACATATTGAATTGAATATTTCTGTAATTGTGTTTGGTAGTGAAAGTGCTAACAATATAACAATTTTTCGTGACCATTAATAAATATTTTATCATAGCTAATATGGTACTAAACTTCCTTGGTTAGACAAGCGCATTACAATGAAATGCACTTACTGGGTTGGCTTTAATTCTCAACTGATATGCTAAAGGAAGAGGGACATGGAGGCTCAGGAACTTCCAAGAACCCTTCAAGCATTTGCAACACCATCTTCATTGTAGGTCTTTTCGAAGGTTCATCTTGTATGCACCAAAGTGCTATCATCAACCACTTGTGTAGCCTGCCTTTGTCCTCCTTCACCACCTCATCTTCATTTACCAGAACATCTAATCTTCCTTCAGAGTAGCAATCATAAGCCCAATCTGTTAGTATCACCCTTCTTTCCTCTTCTAACTCCATCTCCACACTTCTTCTGCAGCATATTATCTCTAGCAGCATAACACCATAACTATAGACATCCACTTTTGCTGAGACAGCTACGTTCTTGAACCATTCTGGAGCCACATATCCTCGAGTTCCTCGGATCATGGTACGAGTTCGAGACTGATCTGAGAGTAAGAATTTTGACAATCCGAAGTCTGAAATCTTTGCGACGAAATACTCATCTACAAGTATATTTTGAGGCTTTATATCACAATGGATGATGGGGACATTGCACTCTTCATGTAAGTACACAAGCCCTCTTGCAATCTCCAGAGAAATCCTGACTCTTAGATTCCATTCAGGTCTTGGAAGTGCAAAAAGGATATTTGCCAAAGTTCCATTGCCCATGAATTCATATACCAAAAGCCTATTAGCACCTTGATCACAGAATCCAAGCAACTGGACAAGATTTTTGTGATGAATTCGTCCAATTGCATTCACTTCAGTTCTGAATTCCCTCTCCCTTTCTTGAGCCAATTTGTCCAATTTTTTGACTGCTATGGAATTTCTTGAGCCAGCTCCGAGGACACCTTTGTACACAATGCCGAAAGAACCCCTGCCCAGTTCTTCTTTGAACCCATCTGTAGCGTCACTGAGTTGGTCATAAGTAAAGTAACGCAAATTTGTTTCAGAAAAGCTCGAGTCTTGGACATTATTTCCATCTTTTTTCTTGTACCAAATATAGACAATTACAGATAGAGCCACTAGCAAAATGACGTTGAAGAAAACCGAACCACCTAATAGAAAAGATCCTAACAAAGTTGATCCGTTGCTTTTGCTGCCAGCAGGATTGTCACCAAACGCTCTAAAATCTCCTTTTCTTACTTTAAAGAGAACCTTTGAGAATCCAGTGTTTCTGTACCTCCCATTGGAGAGCGGCAATTTCTTCTTCCAACATGTTGTGCTATCATATATCGCAACAGCACATAAGCAATCATTCAAGCAAGATTGTTCACACTCTGTTCGACTATAAGGTGACAACCTTTCATAATCCCCAAGTGGCCAATCCACGTTATTGAACTCCCTCAATTCATACAACTCTTCAGGATTTCTTGATCCATCATCTCCTCCACAGCCTTGCCAGAAATTCGGCTTGCAATTACTAAACATGTTATTCGGTTCTTCAAACACATACCCAGGTGGGCAGGCGCAATTTGGTCTCCCATTTTGGAGTGAGCAGTAGCTATTGAAGCCGCAGGGACCTCTACCAATATCATGAAATATAGCTCCACACATATCAAGAGGAACGATTCGTAGAGGCCACCAACTCTGGTTGGTATCAGAATTCTTTGCAAAAGCATATTCCGTGAAAATTCCGTCAAAGTCCAGTGTTGCTCGAAAATAATGATTAGCTCTAGGATTAAGCTTACCCCATGAAGTCAATTGAACAACTTGACCATTATTTGTTTCAATGTAAACGTCTCCTGATTCGTTGAAAACCAGCTGACGAGCAGACTCAGATGAATTTGAAGTGAAAGTATTACCTGCATAATAAGCTTTATAAACGGATTGACTTGGCCAGGCTATTGGATTGAGCGTCAGGCTTCCATTATCAAAATGGAGCTCAAACCTGCCCTTGGAGAAGTTTGTTTCAGACAGCTTGGAAAACAACTTGCTACCCAAATCAAGTCTTTGAGCAGGCAAAATGGTGTTTGTAGGATTCTTGAAACTCTGCCAAACATACTCATCAGAACTATTACCTCTGAGCACAAAGTTGCCTGTGTCAAGCACGGCAGCCTCGGACACTCTTGCAGCAGGTTTTTCATCCCATATCGTGTTGCCTCTAGGATCTTTCAGCTCAAGCCCGGCTGCAGAAAGCTCAAGTTTCGATCCTCTTGGAGCCGGGTTGTTTCCATTGGCATACCAAACAATAGTTTTTTCAGGTATTTTGTTGAACCAAATTGCGATCAAGAAAAGGTCTGAATTATTGAGTTGGCGAAATCCGAAAGCAAACTCCTCTGAAGGTGAAAGCCAGGAAGAGTTGCCACTGGAGGTGGACAGAGATGAGCCCAAAGTTACTTTGGCCGTTGACAAATAAGGTAGCAGTAGAAAACAAAGGAAGATTAGAGCAGAGAGAGGCAAAGAAGCCATTAGGAGATGTTGCTGCAATTGCAGGAAGAGCTCCTGAACAGTACGAGGTCGATATCGTACATAGTTTGAGAAATGAAAGATAGAGAACGAGTCTTTCAGGCACAAAATCACGCTTGGACCCATTGAAATTTAGAAGTCTTACACTCCTTACCTAATGCTTTGAAAGTTAACAGATTCTTTTAATTAAAAAATTAATAAATAAAATCAACTTAAGTAAAAGATTAAAAAAATTATTTTATCAATTGAAGTTAAAGTGTATTAAATTTAAATTATGTGTTTCTACGTGTCACTTTTCCGAAGCAAACACTTTTAGATATAACACATGTTGTTTGAACGTTGAATTTTCATAAGAATTTAATAATATATTCAAGTTTTTAATACATTTTTAATACGAGAGTAGAACAAGAGGATTTCACAACGATTTGAATTTTGGTGATAGGCAATCTTAGTTAATTAAATACCAATACAGGTAATGTTAATGCTTGAAGAGTGAAGACCAACATGACTGGTAAATCGGAAATTGGAAGACAGCTTGAAGTCAAAGACGTTGGGTGGAGATGATGATATGGGAAAATTAAAAAGACTGATAATTAATATTACATTAGTAACGTGGCATGTTTCAAACTGGAATTGGACTAAGAATTCCGGTCAAATAAGACATCTGTTCGGTGATCTGCCCTTTACATTTAATTACGTGGTGAAGTAATCAGCCAGTCAATATTATATAATCAGATGAATTTAAGTCAAAGTACCAATTTGTCCTAAGCAATCAAACCAATTTTTTCTCGAGTATCAATATGTTTTGGTTGGAAACGTCTTTCTATAATCTAATTTGTTTGGTAATGTTCGACTAACCACAACACCTTCAATAACAAGTGATAATTATAGTGAAATAATATGAATTATAATTGCATTGTGGTTTAATTATATATAACACATCAAAAATTAGGAAAATAGATTAAAAAATTTTAAAATTAAAGGATGTGTTTGAAAATTTGATATTTAAATGTCACGATCCTATCCCATAAATCAATATATCTCATTTTTTTATAAATATTAATATATTATATCTCAATAACTCTGGTCTATCAGTTTTTAATATGAGATTTAAATTTGTGAAATAAGAAATTAACTTCTCAAATATTTAAGGATTGATGAGCATCAAAATATTTTATTACGCAATGAAGATAAAAATTTTGTAATTTCAAATCCTTGATGGGATACAAAAAAGAAATAGCTGCACCCCAAGATTATTTTCTTTAATTATATAATTTTATCCTCGTAAAATTAAAAGATACAAACTATTTAATTATTTGGTCAGGCTATTGGGACTTAATTTTTTTATTTAATTTCACACACTTCTTGATAGTCATTTATTTACTACAATCCATGAGTAAGAAAGATAAATTAAAAAGTAGTTTTTTTATGCGTTTTCATCCTTAAATTAGAAAAATGAATTGCAATTAACGAGTATATGAAATTAAGTCAAAAAAATTAAGTCCCAATAGTCTAAGGCTTAAGTGTTAATTGGGCTTCCAATTGAAGAACTGTTGTTCTTGAAGCCGGCTCAAATCTATTTTTAGGCCTTATTCAAAAGAAAATTTTAATTATTAATTTATAAAAATATTTTTATTATAATTTATAAAATATCCTTGTTTAGATACCTTATTGATGGTTTTTTCAATCTCAAGATCTTTCTTTCCTTATTGTCTATCTTCGTAAAAATATAAACCAAATAAAACTCTGCCTCTTCTCCATTTTCATTGATTTATTTTATAAACTTGATTAATCAAATTTTATAAAATTCGTATTTATAAATTTGCAGATAATAATGAAACCAAACTGTGTCGGTGAGGCGTCAATAAGAAAGCTCACGCTAGAAATACTATTGATTGGGCTTCAGTCCAGGTAAAGCTACCCAAGCCCAAATAATCATTAAAATAAAGGTGTGCTTATTTTACTATTATTCTCGCGGTACACGTTGGCAGTAGGTCATTTAACGGCCGTAAATCCCGTACATATATAAACGCTCACGAGCAAAACGGTCTCTTCGTCTTCGCCAAAAGCTTCGTATTTGGTTTAACAGACAAATCAATAGAATGGAGATAGAACTGAAGCAAGCGCAAGTTATAGACCACTTTGTGAAACAAGCTTCCACTCTCAATGACTCCTCCGCTTTAGCAAACCTCGTTGCCGAATCCACCTCTCACCCTTCTCTCTTCGCCTTCTCCGAGATTTTAACCGCCTCCAACCTTCTCCAGGCATTTCATTTTAGTCATCAAATTTAAAATATACGATATATATATTTTGTATTATCGTGTTATTTAATATTCAATCAAAATGCAGCTTCAAGGAACGGAGAATTCTAAGCACATCGATCTGCTTCGTCTGTTTGCTAATGGAACATGGAAAGATTACAAGAGTAAGAGACACTTCACTTTTTTTTTTCTTTAATGTTTATTGGTTTGTTGTAAAATTTAATTAAACCTACTTTTCCAGAAGAAAAAAGAAAAAGAAAGTTGAGTGCTCATTGCTTCAGAAGAAATCATTCTACTGCTGTCTATATATTACGGATATGTTAACACGTGTCTAATAAGCGCAGGTTCCTTGATGCCAATCTGCATCAACGTATCAAATAGGTTTCGTAGGAAACACGTTATTCAAAAAAATCATTTTAGAAGATTCTATATATGTTTGTATATGCATTAATATACATCAGTGTAATGCTTGCACATTGTTTCAAAATGCAAAGAATTTTATCAGGCTCACTTCTGCACATAAACTGTTCGTCAATACATATATAATGAGGGGATCATGACAGGAATACTGGAATCTTTGATCTATCTCTTTCCGTTGTTATACAGGATTAGGTTAATTTCTTGCGAATATTCCTTTTAGTGGTTTGATTGTCTTTTATGTCGGTCTTTGCATACACAGATGTGTATTGACAGAATTTAAATTGTTTGAATGAGTGCATAGGTAATGCTACCACTCTGCCACAGCTGGTGCCAGAGCAAGTGATCAAGCTTAAGCAGCTTAGTGTGCTTACTCTTGCTGAGGTCCATAAGGTATCCAGTTTAAATTTGTTGAATTCTCTATCTCTGGTTGTTCGATGTTGCTTTCCATGACAGCTAGAATTGTTGATTTACTTGCCTGTTGAGTATGTTAGCATCTTTGCCTAGGGAAATCTCTGGAGTATGATGTCAAGATGTAGCGATGATGTGTTGGAATTTTTTCACTCATCTTCTGCGAAAATATTTATTCTCTTTGATATGCGTAAATTACGAAAGCTATGATTTTATTACTTGATTAAACTCTCTTCTAGGCTCTCTCATATGATCAACTTCTAGAAGAACTTGAGGTTGCTAATGTACGTGAACTTGAAGATTTCCTTATCAATGAATGCATGTACGTGGTAGGTCTTTTTACTTCTTTTCTGAGATTTTCTTAATTGTGCTGCTATCATGCCAACAAGTTAGTGGGCGACATTGTTTCTTTGATCTCATTTTTGAAAGATTTACAAAACTGGTAATTTAAAATTCTTATTTTATAGATCTTCATATTTGGACATCAGAATATTAATTTTTCATCAGCATAAGTTATACAAAATTAACAATTTCAAAATCATAAAAATTTATTTATTTTGATACAATTTACCAGACCCCATTATACTCTTATGATTCAGCTCAATATATTTTCTTTTGATTCACCTCAGAAAGTGCGTAGATTTGTATTTATTTCTTTGGCACTCTGAATAATATTTCATTCCATAAGGAGAAACTTCTGATTATCTTGGAATGGTCTCTATAGGGCATAGTCAGAGGGACGTTGGATCATTTGAGAAGATGCTTTGAGGTTGAAGTTTTTACCTTGTTCAATATGTTTTTTGGTTGAGCATTCATTCTAAAAATTCAGTCCTCGATAGTGAGGTTATGATATTTGTAGGTGCAATTTGCAGCAGGGAGGGATTTAAGACAAGGACAACTTGGAACCATGATGCAGGGGTTAACAAATTGGTACTTCTCAGTTTACTCATTTTTTAATGTCATCTATCCAAGTTCAAGTTGCATATTTGATTATTTTAGTTTGTATGGTCTAAAAGTGACTCTCAAAAACATCTTTCTCCCGTGTCCAAGAGCTTGTTGCATGTCAACGTGCCTATTATTTCGAAGCAAAATTTAGCTATTTATTTACATTTGGAGTCCCTGTCAATCTTCTGTAATTGGGCTTCTGCAGTACAATTTTTTCAGAAGTGGGTTTGCCTCATAAGAGAGATGTTTCGGGAGCTGCTATTGATTTTCACTTAATAACATGTGCCAATAAATAACCTTATTAATACAGAGTGATTTTTACCTTTTTTAAAAATTTATCAACCGATAGTCATCCACTTTTTATTGATTAAAAATTTAAGCTTCTAGATATGTGCATTCACATCGTTCATCTCTATGGGACTCGCTTTGTCAATTTATCTTTATAATTATTTTCATCGTTATCTTCTATGTAAAAATGGTTAGGGTGATACGGAATGGGAATTAGAGTTTTGTTTGAAATCAGTAAAGCAGGTAAACATGATAAATTAGTGAAGAAATGAGAGGCTGAATTTACATAGAAGTGTAAGGAGATTGTTTAACATGTGCATTATTTTTGCCAGAGTGTGAAGTAGAAGTGTGCATGTTTTAGCTTATGAAGTGCCAATTTCCTGCAAAGATGTTGAAGGTTTATTAGATCTATTGGAAGGTCTAAAAAGGCTACTAAATATGAATTTTAGGTTAGACACTTCAGACAATCTTCTTTCCAAGATTCAAGAGAGGATTAAATGGGCTGAAACAATGTGTGAAGTGCGTAAAAGTCAGAA
>JANKKB010001153.1:0-39582 GCA_026225775.1 Bursera palmeri
AAAAAAAAATAGACCTCATCAACTTGGATACTTGTCCCCTAAATAAAACTCCTCAAACATCGGCTGCTCTTTTGTGTTTCTCTGACTTTGTTGAAATTGAATGCAAGTGTTCTGGTAAGAGGTGTAAAGCAAACATACTTGAAAAAGAATAAGGATTTTTAATTGAGGGAGGGAGGCAGCCATATCCATTATCCAGTATCTATCTGGGTACTGCTACTGCTGGTGGTAGTGTCGGTGTTGTCACAGAAGAAGGTGTTGAACTTGCTTTCTAACTTGTAGGCCCAAAGCAATTCACAAATTGAAGCCAATTCATAAAAGTAAAAGCAAACACTCACTCTCACAGCCACGGCCCACGCTTGGCAGAAGGAGTCAAGATTTTGGTTACGATTAAGATATGTGCCAGTGAGTCAATTAGTCGTAATAAGTAGGCTCTAATGAAAAAAATTATGGCCAACTCAACTCAAAGTCAAAAATAAATAAATTTGATTAAATTTGAAGAATAAAAGGAGCAATTGAAACTTTCTTTCTTTCTTTCTTTCTTTTCCTTTTTAAATATAAAAATTTAAACCCCAATTGGATGCATGGCATGGCAAGRTGGACTAATTGGATAATGAAATCTAACTTATTATATACTCAACTCCAGCTTGATTCTTAGTGGAAGCAGAAATTTTAAGCCATATAGTTTGGAAGTGCTTCTGCCCGAATCACTTCCAAGCATTACAAGCTCTTTCTAATCTCTATTTCTCTATTATTTATAATTTATTTTTGAGTTGAATTGAACAACTATCTGTACGTCGACAAAAAAATGAGACTTTTTACCTAATTCTTGACGTCTTCATGAATAATTAGGTAATAATACAATGGCTTGGCTTATATTTATTTTTTTTAATCATATTTTGAGTAGACTAAATCCTCCTTAAACACCCACTTTCTCCCCCACGTTGACAACAAATTAAATAAATCGAATTAATAAAATTGATTTTCAATTATGTCTTCGCCTTGGGGAAATCGCCATTGAAAAATTATATATGGGGTTGGAGTTCGTTCAAGGCAAGCTTTGGAGTCTTACACATTATTATATAAATTTCAAATGAGATGATTATTTAAAAGGTTTGTGAGTTGCGTACGAGAGTATTTGTATAAAAAAATTATCTACTTGGCCAAATAAACTACTTGTTAGCGATCGAGGTAAGCAACTCAACCGTTCAGACCTACCAACGCCTCAGATTTGATCATCCACTTGCTCCTTTCTTTGACTCCTTTATGACTATTATTCTATTATTAATTCTTTAAATTAATTCATAAAATTATAAAATGAAAGCAAAATATGAATCGAACAGTGCAAGTAACTGGTCAGCACCAACTGATCAGTCTACTTCTGCTGTCTGTATGAATGTATGTGGCACATGTACATCATGTGTTTCAAATGAAGCGATGAACTACATGTTTTTTGTATTTTCAAATAAAACGTTCATCTAAACATGTTTTACAAGACACCTTAACCAAAGTGGAAACAAGGAAAGTCAAAAAAATAAATATCTAAACAGCCCTGTAGTCTAATTAATATCGAACTATTAAATCAGTTTGTTAGATAGTACAACGTTGTCAAGCGATGTTAAATATATCCTTGTTTAGGAAAGTGTTGAATTGTTAAATTATACTAGATTTTTGTCGAGCTAGTAGTATTTAGAGCAATTGAATATACATTTGCATTTGAAAATTTAGATGAATTTAGATGGTTACTGACTTCTCCATTTTTGTAATTGTAACTATTGTTATTTCCAATAAACAAGTGGTTAGTTTTTTGAACAAATAAATAATTAAAGTCAAGTTGAATTTGTGTGAATGTGCATATGCATGTGCATAACATTGATGTCACAATTGAATCCAAATTTATTGAATTAAGGTTGAAGCTCTTGCATAAGCATATCTCACGTTTTGATTGACCATCCGACAAATTACATCACTACACCCACGAGAGAGAGAGAGTGTCTGTGTGTGTGACCTTCCTTGAAAGTGTAGCTACGCGATGGATTATGCCCTTTGAAGATGAACGTTAACTTTATTATTATTATTTGTTTGGAAATTCAATGGTACCCTACCCTTTGGACTTTTTCTCTACTCATGAGTACACTTCTTGCTTGGTGGCTTCCTCTCATTTTATATATATTCATTCCTTCATGCCTAACACTTATTGTGTTACTTTTTGTATATCCATTCTCACCCTAAAATTTTTTTACAAAGCCTAGCTAGCAGCTCCCTACTTTCCCCTCTTAAGATTACTTGTTAATTTGTGAGCTCCAAGATGGTGAGAGCTCCGTGCTGTGAGAAGATGGGGTTGAAGAAAGGTCCTTGGACTTCTGAAGAAGACCGGATACTCGTCAATTACATTCAACTTTACGGCCATGGAAACTGGCGGGCGCTTCCCAAACAAGCCGGTAAGGCACACACATCCTTGCATAATCTGTTACAATTAATCAAGTAGTTGTATAAGTTATCGATCTTCATTATTGGGAATTTCTCAGAATGGTTAATCAAGTTTGTGATTGATTTGTTTAATTTCCCTCGAAATTCCCTGGTTAATGATGATGAATGCGAGTGTATGGCGAGGAAGAGAGAAAAGCTGCGTTTTGGCTACTGTTTAACATATTGGCTTTTGATTTCTCAGGTTTGTTAAGATGTGGGAAGAGTTGCAGGCTTCGGTGGACAAATTACTTGAGGCCAGACATCAAACGAGGAAATTTTACAAGAGAAGAAGAGGACACTATCATCAAGTTGCATGAGATGTTGGGAAATAGGTATGTGTATAATCTCTTGCAGAGATTTTGGTTCTCATTAACCCAATTAATTACTTCTCCCAATGCAAAATCTGATGAGAATCTGGATAAAAATAATTAGCAGAAACAAAAACATATTTGTCTCTTATTATCAGAATACGTAAATAATTAATGGTCTAGCAGCAGAACCAGGCTTGTGATGGGGTTAGAATATTACGTGTGGGACTGTGAAGATTCCGTGAAGCAACATGTTCATATATATATTTATCAGTAATAAAGATTAATAAGTAGCACTTTGAATGGTACATATATATAGATATATACAATAATCTTTGATCATGTGACAGAGTGAAGACAAGAGCTACAAGCTTTTCGAGAGAGCAAAAAAAATAAAAAATAAAAAATAAAAAATTCGCATTGTTTAATTAATTAATGCATTTCCTCAAATATCCTAACCTGATTCTCTTGATTGCAGATGGTCGGCGATTGCAGCAAGATTGCCTGGAAGAACAGACAATGAAATAAAAAATGTGTGGCATACCCACCTGAAAAAGAGACTCAAACAAAACCAACCCTCCAATACGAGCGATGTATCCAAGCATAATCATCAAGAAGCCAAAAGGGATGATCAAGAATCCGCGAACAGCAGCTCTGCTGTGAGATCCGAGAGCCTCATAGAGTATCGACCACCACTGCTCTCCCCACAACAAGAGTCGTCAAGTGACATTTCATCGCATGATAATAACACATGCATGAGCGATAGGAAGATGGAATCGTATTCTTCGGAAAGCTATTTTGTTGAAATAGATGAGAATTTCTGGTCAGAAGTGTTGTCAGCTGATAACTCAGTGACGGAGAATGATCTTTCAGCAATTGGGGGCGACCCGGAACATCAATTTCTATCAACTCCACTGACAGCTGCTGCCATATTTGAACCAGTCAATAGTGCTCATAGTTCAAATATATCCGATAACATGGACTTTTGGCATAATCTTTTCGATAGAGCTGGAGAATTACCAGAAGTACTGGAAATCTAAGATAATTTATTTTACTATTTCTTCTTGTAACTTTTTTTTGTCTTTTATAAATCATTAGGTCAGAAATGGAAAATTTTTNACATCAACTGCTATCCAACAAGTTACTGTACCATGAAGCAAATTCTTTTTTTTTTTTTTTTTAAACCGAAGTATCCGGACTAGTTTACGCATATTTCGACTAATTATCGAGAGAGACTAGCGTAATCATAACCTATTATCACGGTCTCTCATTTAAATCATGATATAATCTACGTGTAAAGAGAATGAATTCAAGACTTCATTGTTGAAAAATTATTATTTACAACCCCAAAATTTTAAAAAACAAAAATGAAGTAGCTCTAAGCTAAGCTGAATGGAATGTATATATATTATTGATCACGACTCTATCATCTAAATAATTGTGATTTTATTTTTTAATTAATCGATNAAAAAATAGTACATTTCACCTATATATATCAATATTTAATTCGCTAATTAAAAATCTAATTACATCATTAAGTTTTAAAATTTAGAATTTTCCATCTGTTTTTTAATATATAGGCAGAAAAAAAAAAGTTAAGACAACTACATCCAATATGTACCTTTTTTTCTTTGAAAATATTGACAAATCAATCTGTACTATTGTAAGACAGGCTCCACTTTTGCGTGCACATAAAATTAATATCGCATATGGAGTAACCAACATTATATTATAATCCCTTAAATTCAAAGCCAATAAACTTTATGAATATAAAGCATGATGATGATGATGAGAAGAAGAGATAAAGATCATGTGTTCTTTTCTTCGAATAGTGGATAATCCATGGAGGCTGAGGATGATGCTTTATTAAAGTTTCACGTGGTGCATTCCATCTGTACATAACTAGTACTTGTTGTATGTAAAAAGATTTTGCACGTTCTAAATTTATAAAGCATGCACATATATATATATATAATATTAATTAGCTTCCTTCCTAGCTAGCTAAATGTATCTGAAAAGATTTGCTTTATTTTGTTACATTATATATATCAAATATGCCCAAGGTCGTGCCGACACTGTAGGATGGCAACGGCTTGTCTCCGTATCTCAAATTTTAAATTCTTGATTAGTATTTGAGATATCTCAAACCCACCCATTGGAGCTTATTACCTTGAGTCCACGAGTCCGTAAATCCAGTTAAATGGGATAAAATTAAATTCGACTAAAATTAGGGGGTCTCTGAGTAATTTCTCTTAAATTTTTCTTATATAAAAGCCACTGGGTAGGACTCACTTGACACTTTCTTGCCCGGCCCAATAGCATGATGATTAGGTTCATGTTATACTGATACTCTATTGGGCTTAAACTGCCTATCAAATGAAAATTGTGTCAAATCCAAGCCCAAACCTAAACGGAAATCCATAACATTGTTTATCATCCAATTAAATGAAAATCAATACATTATCTATATCTCAAAAATAATAATAAATTAATCTTTGAATTTTATATTTATTTTTTACAGTGTAATATTTTCGTATCGTCAAATAGCGTAAAGTCTAAAGAGTGGCAGGTATTTATAGTTAATTTTATGCAAAACAAAAATAAGATTATAATATATTTTTTGTGAATATATAAGTAGTTATATTTTCTATATGGCTTTTTTTTTTTGGTTTAGAAATGTATTTTAGGGTTTTATTTTTTAAATATATCATTTTTTGGTGTTCAGTAAGTATTTCTATATCTGATTATCCAACAATCAGTTATTTTGGATAGATCAAATACCAAAATCAAATTCTTCAAGATAAAATAATTTCAAAAATATATTTGTATATTAGAGTTTTTAAATAATTAATTATTTAATAAATATAATTTGAATTATATAATTATTAATAATAATTTTTAAAAGAGAAAAATAGATTATCCACTAATGATAAGGTAGTCTAATGACATGACGATTATATCAATAATCCTCGTGAAAGAACTATCATGATATGATGACAATTAAGTATTTACACTCGACGTCCCACAAAATTTTATTGTCAAGACAGATATCCTACTAAATTAAAACTAACACAAATCCTCTAAAATCATAACAAATATTATATTCACTTAACGACTTTTTTTCTTAAATTTTAGTAATTATGTTTAACCATGCCTTATTTTCTTTACACTTAAGTTTTTAAAGAATCTGTCATAAGAGTCCACAATAATTAACTTTTTTTTTTTCTCTCATTATCATTTCTTCCAAACAATTTCTTATCTATACTTTAATTTTATGTAAAAATTATTTTGTACTAAAATTATAATTTTCGCAAGGGAAACCCTTGCCAATTCCAAAACACTGTCGTTTCGTTCAGGAGAAGAATTGATTTTATTTATTTATATTTAAAAAAATCAGAAAGCGAAGATACTTGTTTAACCGCCTTAAAGTAGTTCGGTTCCGTTATACCAAGGATAATAATGGAAACCTATATAAACTGATTCATGAAAATAAGCCCCACGCAGCGTGTGCGTATTGTCATCTTCATCATCTTAAATTTCTAGGGTTTCTCTACCTTCACTGCACCGATCAATTTGATTTGTTTACAATCAACAGATCCAAGCATGGCGACAGCATCAGGTATGTGTATATATCTTTCTTTGGCTTCTAATTTTCGCTTTTATTTTATAAATCTTTCATATTTCTTCTTTGGATCCACGTCGGGATTTCGTTTTCTGTTTGTTTCGAACTTCAATTTCACGGATTCTTTAGGGGGCATCGGTTGTTGATAATTTAGGGTTTTTTTTTTTTAAAAAAAAACTTAATTGTGAGATTATACCAATTGGAATCTTAATATGGATTAAGGAATTTAGAAATTGTTATATTTTACGACTTTCTTCGCATAGCTTGTGTTAGTTTCGATTTGTTGTTATCTTTCTTCACATAATGGCGTGGTATTGCAGTGGCGTTTAAATCTAGAGAGGATCATCGGAAGCAAATTGAATTGGAAGAAGCACGTAAAGCTGGGCTTGCCCCAGCTGAGGTTGATGAGGATGGAAAAGAAATCAATCCTCATATACCTCAGTACATGTCATCCGCTCCATGGTATCTCAATTCTGAGAAACCTGTAAGTTACATTCAGTTATTTTTTCTTTTTATTTATTTATTTTGATTTAATGGGTTCACTCACAGGTTCTGTGATATAAAGCATTTTACTGAAACAGTTCTTTTTATTGGCTTATAGAGTTTAAAACATCAAAGGAAGTGGAAATCGGATCCAAATTACACTAAGTCATGGTATGACAGAGGTGCTAAAATTTTCCATGCGGACAAATACCGCAAAGGTGCATGTGCAAAGTAAGTTAGATAATAAATCTCTCTGTCCATTTATTTACTTCAGTTTCCTGCACTTATCCCTTGCCATGATAGTGAGAGTATTTTTTAACCCAAAAAGATGATTGCTCATAAGTATCTCTTCAGATTTGGCCTCTACTAATCTTTGCATGTAATATTTATATATGCCCAATATGTTCTTTTCAGGTATTACAGTTTTTTTTTTTGGGTAATAAATCTCATTTTTTTAATACCCTGAGGGATATATATATGATGTTGCTTGTTATGCTTGCTACAGCTGTGGAGCCATGACACACGATGCAAAGTCATGCATGGATCGACCTCGGAAAATGGGAGCAAAGTGGACAAACAAAAACATAGCACCTGATGAAAAAATTGAGACCTTTGAGCTTGATTATGATGGAAAGCGAGACCGTTGGAATGGCTATGATACATCTACCTATGCCCGTATTGTTGAAAGATACGAAGCTAGAGATGAAGCTCGAAGGAAACACTTGAAGGAGCAGCAACTTAAGAAATTAGAGGAGAAAAATAATAACAATAGTGGTGAGGATGGGGTTAGTGATGCTGATGCTGATGATGATGACGATGATTTAAGGGTAGACGAAGCCAAAGTTGATGAGAGCAAACAAATGGATTTTGCAAAGGTGGAAAAGCGTGTGCGTACCACTGGTGGTGGGAGCACAGGAACAGTAAGGTGAAATTCTTAAATAGCAAGTAGCAATTACTTTCTTGAGTTCTTATGGTAGAGGCCGGGTTACTGAATAATCTTTTTTCTTAGGAATCTGCGTATACGAGAGGATACAGCAAAGTATCTGTTAAATCTTGATGTCAATTCGGCTCACTATGATCCAAAGACCCGATCTATGCGTGAGGATCCTCTTCCAGATGCAGATGCAAATGAGAAGTTCTATGGAGTAAGTTGCTTGGAACATTGGACATATTAAATCAATTAGATGTTACAACTCGGTCACAAAGTTATATTATTTATTTGTATTATAATATTTATATTATCTATTGTGTATAGGGTGATAATCGATATAGAAATAGTGGTCAAGCTTTGGAGTTTAAGGAGCTCAACATCCATGCTTGGGAAGCATTTGACAAGGGACAGGATATTCACATGCAAGCAGCTCCTTCCCAAGCAGAGCTGCTTTATAAGAACTATAAGGTCATAAAGGACAAATTGAAGAACCGAATGAAGGACACAATTATGGAAAAGTATGGCAATGCAGCTGTTGAGGAAGAAATGCCAAGAGAGCTTCTTTTGGGACAAAGTGAAAGACAAGTTGAATATGACCGTGCTGGCAGGATCATAAAGGGACAGGTAAATTTACTATTGATGATCCATAAATATTTTATAATTAGATCTGTTATATCTTTTACTTTAATTTCCTCTCCCACTTCTTTTATGCCTTTTACTTGAAACACGTGCATATTGATTATTGTACCTCAAGTGGCATGCGTCTAATAAATGGATTTGGTTAGAATAAGTTTTCAGCCACGACTGTATTGGAAAGATTTGTTTAAATTCAAATGGAGATGGTCTTTGTTTTCTGGTATGATAGTTTTTTTAAGCCCAATGGAACAAGTATGAAATCACCAACCAATATCAAATGTGAATGATTTTGGGTGTGGCCAAAATGAAATAAGAGCTTAGTGTAGTAGTAGTTTTTTCCTGGGTGGGTCAATGATGTTCTGAGGGAAATACTGGCAGTTTTGACCAATGGTTTAACTGGATTTTGGTTAAAAATGACTATAGTTTTAGCAAGGTCATACAATCCTTTATAGACCTCCATCGTTGTTGAGGAGAAATTGACACAACTTTGATATCAAGTTTGGATCCCAATTTGCGTGGTTTTTGGTTTCATTGGATCAGATGAAATTTATTACGGTTGCATGGTTTATTTATTTATTATTTGTTTTCCATAGAACAGCAATGCATCCTGGTCTTTCTGCGTCTAAACACATGGATGACTTTCTTTAAAATGATCATAATAGGTTATTAATTGTGTTTTGGTTTATACATAGAAACATCACCAAAGAGCTTCAGAGTTCATCTTTTCTTTCTTGCTCAAGTAAACTCCACAAAATATCTAATTTTTGCACCTCATGTTATTCACAGGAGACAGCACTTCCCAAGAGCAAGTATGAGGAAGATGTCTATATCAATAATCATACTAGTGTATGGGGTTCATGGTGGAAGGATCATCAGTGGGGTTATAAGTGCTGCAAGCAGGTGATACGGAACAGCTATTGCACAGGTGCTGCTGGTATTGAGGCTGCAGAGGCTGCAACAGATCTCATGAAGGCCAATATTGCTCGTAAAGAGGCCTCTGAAGGTTACTATCCTAAAATGCCTTTTATTTTTTTCACCATTGTTTAGTTATCTTTTGAAATGCTAACTTAATTAGTTAAAGCTAATCATAGTTCTATCTGCATACGATTTTTTTTTTTTTTAAATAATTGGGTTTGCTTTTATTCGAAATGATTTTCAAGTGGCTATACTGTAAATTGATTTCTTAAAGTTCTAATTAGTCTGTTATTTCTTCTACTTCTATTTTCTGCTGGATAATTTTCTCACATATTGTATCTGTTGACTTGCTACTTAATCTTTAGTTTTATTATGAACCTATAACAGAGGTGCATTCACCAGTGGCGGAGAAAAGGCACGTTACATGGGGAACTGACGTTCCAGATGATTTGGTTTTGGATGAAAAAACCCTTGTTGAAGCTCTCAAAAAGGTAAACATGGTTTCCACTTTTATATGTCATTGTCTTGTTTCTCTTGCCTATTCCATTCTTTAGAGTTGTTGATTTATTTGCTTGTTATCACTATCTCTTTTATGGGTTGTTAAGAGATGTAGGATGTTTTGAATTTCTTGTTGATATGATTAGCTGGCAATTCTTTATTTAACTCAAGACTTTGTGTCCCTTGTCTGAAAGTAAGAGTTCTGGCTTTAGTAGGAACTTAGATTTGTGTTAAAAAAAAAAAAAAAAAGGTCGGATCATATTACAGTTTTTGTGTTANAAAGTAAGAGTTCTGGCTTTAGTAGGAACTTATATTTGTGTTAAAAAAAAAAAAAAAAAGGTCGGATCATATTACAGTTTTTCTGTTAAATAAGGAAACTTGTTGTCATAGAAATGTTGAGTTCTCTTTGGCCAAGTGCTTTTTGGGTTGGCTGACTACAGTTGTCTAAGTTTGAGTTTGCTTCCAATTGTTTGTCGTTATGATGTTGTTGACTGATAGTCACTGAACGTGGTTGGCTTGGACAGGAGGACGAAAGAAAGAGAGAGGAGAAAGATGAGAGAAAAAGGAAGTACAATGTGAAGTGGAATGATGAGGTATGAGCTTTTCACCCATTAGTCAAGCTACCATAGTGATGGTTGCCTTCATGCCGTTCTTCTCACCAATTTATATGAACTGCAGGTGACTCTTGAGGATATGGAAGCATACAGGATGAAGAGAGTGCATCATGATGATCCTATGAAGGATTTCTTGCACTAAGTTGTCTCTCGCTCGCAAAGCTTCCAAGACTGGGAACTTTTTATCTGGAAGTTGAATTTAGTGTAGCTGAATCCGATGTTCTGTTGGATATAAGGAGCTGGGTTCCTGCGCTAACTTCAGTTGTATGTAAACCTGTCTGAATTGAAAAGCTTTGTAATACTTGCTATTTACCTCTCGAAAGAATTGGGTGATAGTTATTTAACATGTGAGTCAGTGGGGTTGTACCATGAAATCGAAGAGATAATGCTTGTTTCTGAATGTCAACAATGTTGTGTTATCTTTACCTAGTTTTTATGTATCATAGGAAGAAATCTACACGGGACTGATTAGTAATTTCCGTCTTTGCTTAAAGCAAAAGTCAATTTGGTGGTGGAAAGAGTTCGTCATTTTTGGATGATATGTAGATTAAATCTCCAATAATTATATTGGAGATTAAATGGCAAATGTAGAAATCATTCCTCGTGACAAGCACCCGAAAGAAAAGGTGAAGCGNACCATGAAATCGAAGAGATAATGCTTGTTTCTGAATGTCAACAATGTTGTGTTATCTTTACCTAGTTTTTATGTATCATGGGAAGAAATCTACACGGGACTGATTAGTAATTTCCGTCTTTGCTTAAAGCAAAAGTCAATTTGGTGGTGGGAAGAGTTCGTCATTTTTGGATGATATGTAGATTAAAGAGAAATCTGGGAAAGCCAAATACGACTATTAAAATTTTATTAATTTTCGTTATTGCTATTGACCAATAATTATATTGGAGATTAAATGGCAAATGTAGAAATCATTCCTCGTGACAAGCACCCGAAAGAAAAGGTGAAGCGNGGCTCTAGCCGAACCTAATTTCTTTAACCTGGCCCGATGATATGAATATTAACAATCGACTAATGAAACGTAGGTTTTCAAGTTGAAAAAGATTAACATGTATCCAATCATCTCTGCTACTTTTTGATCCAATCACGCGATTAACGATAAGGGTTCCTCGGACAAAAATGGTTATACGTTCCAACGGACAAAAATTGACGTTGATGTTGGCTGCTGATCTGGAGTTGGTTTTTCATGAATATTCTTTTTTATTGCTATTGTGATGAACAAGGGTAAACCACCAGCTAACCTCAACGAGGCAAAAGTGTATTGGAGATTAATTTGTTAAGAATTAATGGTTTCTAATGGGGATTACATAGTTGTATTAGGATAAGATTTATTTATCCAGTTAGATTATCATCTACCCTCTAACAAACTTCTCTTCTCTCGGTTCCTTCCCAAGTAACCATGTGAGTCCAAGTCTACCGCAAGAAGTACATACAGGATTGGAATCTTTTGATTAGTCATTTTTTTTAATTAAAATTGTTAACTTAAATTTTAACTGTTAATCTCTATTATGGGCATAACCAGGTTCTGATGAAAGGGTTGCTCTCTTCGTTAAATTTAATTATCCTCCAATTTGCTTCTAAAAATGTTAAATATACATTGAGGTGGGCTTTCGTAAGTAATTAGAAAACAAAAACAAAAACAAATGAGATAATATTTTATCCCTGATAGATACCTGACGATGGAGAAAGAGATTAAGGTATCAAATGTCATCAATAAAAATTAATAAAATCATGTGTTACAAATATTAATTTTATGTTCTAAAAAATAAACTAAATTTTATCTAAATTAAGATTTAAATAATTTAAAAAATAACATTTATAGTGCATTCTAAATTAATAAATCAATGCTCATACCTAATCATGATATCTAATTTAGGACTCTTTTCCACATCACTGATGCATGTGGAATGGAAGCCTTCTGGCACAGCTCTTATCCATGTTTTCGTTTTCTCGAATAACAAATCTTAAGCTTAACATTCACTGGATTCATTACATTACATAATATGGATTAAAAAATGTACAAAATTTGGTCATGTTGATTACACAGAAAATTAAGAAAGAAATATGAAACTCTCCTCATATATATCCTTCATGCATGTACATGCATGCTACAAACGACGTGCCATCATCTCCTGAAACTTCATTTCTGCCCTGAAACTTTTAATAAACTCCTCTGCTCTTTGGTCGATTCCATTCATTTGTGGTGATGCCAATGCCAATGATTCCCACAGATCATCTGCTGAACAACATCCACTACCTCTCTCTTCCTTATTACTTGTCCCTGGAGCCCTACCTTCCTGATCGACGAGTTTCACATTATTCTTCGCACTTGGCAGATACTTATTTGCCACAAGCTCAGCAACGAGCGGCTCCTTAAAGAGCCTATCGATGTACACAGGAGCAGCTTCCTTCTTGAAGAGGTGACGGCGATGGGAACGGAAACGCAGACCCTGATGGGATGGTAGGAGAAGATTCCTTTTACGTCGCGTGGCTTGCTCAAGGAACGGAGATGCATGACGCTGCGTGTCGGGTTTCTTGATGGCTCTGGACCTGTGAAGCTTTCGAAGTTTGTTTCGTAGCTTGGAGGTGAAGCTCTTCCAGGCCTTCTTGGCAGGTGGGAGCTCCATCCTGAAACAAGACATGTAATTTCTTGTTGATGAGAATCGGAGTGTGTTGAGAGTGTTTATGATAAGATTTAAGGGAAGCCTTAGATTCTTTTTACAATATTTTTTTGTCGAAATTGAATTCGTATTCGTATTCGCTTGGTCCAATTTCTGTACTGGCTTGGTTCCAACGCTACGCGTTTGCTGCGAGAAAATACTTTAGAAAAGGGATATTATTATTATCTAACCCCATAAAATTCCTTTTTCTAAGACAGACATCTAACTAAATCAAAACTAACAGAGACCCCCCAAAATTAAAACTAAAGTTATATTCTTTTATAGTTGTTTTTCTTAAACTGACAAAAAGATATCAATACCCTTCTACCAACTGTAGTAACTGCTCACTTACAATAAAACACTAAATAAATAAAAAATAATATAATATTTTTATGAATATAAAATCGTCGTACATTGCAACAACTCTTGTCCATTGCAATTCACTGTTTGACATAATAGGAAGGTATTGATATCTTTTTACTAGTTTAAGAAAAATGACCATTAAGTGAGTATAACTTTTATTATAATTTTAGGGAGTAGACGTTAGTTTTGATTTAATAGGGTGTTTGTCTTGATAAAATAATAATAATAATAATAGAGGGTCCAGAGTTAATACCCCCTTTAGAAAATGGAGTACCTTAGCTTACTTCTAACGCTGACTGTTTGATAAAAGTAAAAATAAGTGGGATAAAAAGTTGCGGAGGATAACATAATTAATAATTATTCATGCTTAATCCTCTAATAATGTAATGTTCAGGTTTTGTGCTTTTATACCATGACGAACTGAGACCAGTCCTTTAGTAGATAATATGAGAATTTCAATCGCAAAACAGTAGGATTCCAAGGACCATTTCATACGAAATGGAGATACCAACATTACGTAGAAACCATGATAACGTTGGGCCCTTAGAATATTTTACATATCATATTTCTGATAGAAAGGACATTGGGATATGCTTTCATTTATCCTCCAGGAGCAGATCAGATAATATAATGACAATGCATGATTCAGATGGGTGCCTTTCCAACCTATCCTTTTTGTTGATTTAGTTGAGCATTGCATTGGCAAACACTCCAACACCAACTTGTTAATATTCTGTGGCTGCTACAGACAAGAGGTGGTTCTCGTTTCTTATTAATATTGAAGCTTTCCCCTTTATATATGATATCCATAAGCCGTTTATAGCCTTCTTAAATGCCGCTGTCAAGTTCATCGAATATGATGAAAAATCTATAAGAAAATAACCCCCAAAAAAAAATTTGAAAGGGTTTTTGAAATATAGTTAATTTTTTCAAATTCATACATCTTAACCTAATTCAATATTAAATACTTAATTTATCTCTGATCTTCCAAATATAAACATATATAATTTATCTCTGATCTTCCAAATATTATTTGACTACTACGTTACATAGTTCGACAAAAATCTAACATCACTCAACAATTTAACAATTTACTTGTCTAATATTGTTGAACAATCCAACTCAACACTTTACATCTCAAAACATTTGGACATTTGGTTAGACACTAATATGTACAGTAAAGTTTGGTCATTTCATAAAACAACCTCCAAAACTTTATTATTTTATGTTTTCTCAAAAATCAATCATTATGGTTTAATTTCAAACAACAATGGTTATTAGCTAGGCATTTTATTAAAAAAATATTATATATCCCAAATTTTTTATTTCAATGTAAAATTTTATATTCTAGGTGAGATAGTTTCATTTGTAATTATCATATAGAACTCGAATTTGGTAGCACCATATTTTCTTATTTCGTGAATGACAAATGGCACATATTACTCCTTTTGAAGGAGAAAAAAAATAGTAAGTATTCAACTTTAATTTGCAGGGTATATTCATCAATAACGGATGCTAATTTCTCAAACAATTAGGACTTACAAAAAGATGACCTTGCATGCTACCAGATTTCTTTATTTGATTCGAACAACTTAAAATTATCTAAAAATTAAAATTTCCCTGGCAGTGAAGAGACAAAATCCAGAGAACTTCAAACAAAAAGGGAGGAGAAGTAAATATCAATCTTACAATCACCTTCAACAAGATGGGCTTTTCAAAATCTTAGATGAGGGCTTGGACACCAAGTTGTTGCATTTCTCTCAGCTTCCATATTGGATAGACAGCATCTTCTCCAAGTTCTTCCGCATCTACTTGCTGCATAGCCCAGGCATAGTATACAGTATGGATTGTATCCTGAAAAAGAAATGTCAAGTCATATATTAAACTTTGAATGAACAGCACAACAGAGAGAGTGAAGAGTTAAGTAATTTGCTCTTCAAGGGAAGGTACATTACATAATATGACAATCCTACATGAGCAGACCTAGAAGAAAACACAAAGTTGCTACAAACCATGATTACAAAGGAAACAATCAATGGGCAATGCCACATATACCGAGTTCCATGCAACTGTTAGGGTTAACTCACAACATGATGCGGCTGAAATTTTCCATTTTATCATTTGTTATTAACAGTACTGTTATCCTAGTACTGAGGAGATTGAAAGTGTCACCCCTCTACTAAATAAGACCTACTAAAAAGAAGCAGTTTGATTATGTCCGGTATATCCTCTCTTCTTGGAAGCCTGGCAAAGCTGTGATAAAAAAATTCAGGATGGGCAGCGATGTCAAACAGTTACTTATTAATATCCATTCTTGGGACTTCATAATATTACAAGTGGCCAAACAGATGGCCACAGAACTTGGCATTGATCGGGTGAACCATGAAAGTTCTTTTTCCCGATGTAGCAGATTATCTGATCGGTAACTTCCCATTTATTTTGAAGATTCCAGCAACGGGCCTCCTCTCTTGAAGTGTCAAACACAATCGATATCCACCCTTATTAAGCATTTCTGCAGCAAATTCTTGAATCAAATTGGCTACTACTCTCCCACAATCCCAATCCTCTTGCCCCTAATGCCCTTTCATTTTTCTTCAGAGACTAAGACATGGAGAGACACGCACATAAAATTTTTGTGCATTGAAGAAGATACTTTGTAAGTAAACATGCTTAAGATTAATGATAGTGATATACTATCCAGTGAGGCCATGAAGCACCCGTGTGAAAAAATGCATGAATTTAATGTTGTTCAAACTAAAATTTAGACATACAATCACCTTTATACAGAATATTTTCTACAGGTCAACAACACTATCAAAAACCACATATATTACATGTACAGCAAAGTGTACATATCAAAAGACAAAATTGCATAAAAATGATTAATTTCTTACCTTTCCCCCTTCTGTTATTGCACCCTGTTTATCACGTACACAGTAGATTTGCTGTGTTTGGAACTGTGACAATTTAAGAGAAATAAATAGCAAACACTTTCAGCCTTTTCCAATTTAAGAATTTTCAGATTGACTACAAGCAAGCTCCAAGCAAAAAATGTGTGCATACCACAACAATGATTATAGGAGAAGTTCCCATCATTTTAGTCTCTCTTACTTCGACATCTGAAATATGTAGAATCTGCACAAAGGAATAAGTCATAAGTCAGAAACATCACCACTCCATACAAAGAATATTCTTTGGCATGGAATTTCCAACCTATTCATACCAACTGCAATCTGTAACCAGATTCCCACATGGACAGTTTTTTTTTTTTTTTTTAAAGCACAAAGCTACCAAGTGAATTCCTCAGAACATTGACAATAACAGAAGCAAAAGTACAAAGTGAGTAATCTTTGAACATCAACAAGAAAAGATTCAAAATCTTGTTGACGTTCAGAGAGAATTCGCTTTGAATATCAAGTAAAAGAACATGTCCTCAAAAAGACCATTGATGGTCTAAGCTACACACTTTAAAAACTCAAGTGTAAAGAAAATAAGGTATGGTTCAGCATAATTACTAGATGTTTGGCTTAGATTATATTTTAGTAACCCATTACACAGGGAAACCTCATATCACCACCAGTTCCCACAGCCTGTACGACTCCAATTGCCAGCTCCATGAAAGAAATGTGTCAAACAAGAACCCAAACTATACACAACAGTTGAGAAAGGAGTGTGTAATATTCACGTCGAATGGAAATCAAGGCATACTTGTCATGGGATAAATATTTGGGCAACCAAACACCATGGTCATGAAGGGAAATTTGTATAGCACAAAAAGATTTGCCAGTATAAACACAAACTAGAAATTAGATTAGTTACACTAAGCCACTTTTAGGGTCCATATAACTTAATACCAGGAAACAAACAAGTTGCTAAGAACTAGAAGGACAATTCAGCCAGAAAAAGGAATATATAATTGCCTCAAAAGTTAGGAAGCTTTAATTTATAATCTCCATTCAGAACATATATTATCTAATTAGGATTTCATGTACAAAAGTCTCCAAGAATAAAGAACTTGTTAACATAAACAAACACATGGCAAGAGACTATAGCATCTGTTTGAAAATATCATCATCTTAACACTCATACCTATAATTGGAGTAGTCAAAAATAGATAAAAAAGTTCAAAAATTCCTATACCCTGTTATCAAAAAATATTCCGTGGCTCTGGAAAGCAGTATGTTCTGCTTTACATCGTTCAATCACTTCAGAACTACAGTACTTCTTCAAGGATTCAACATCTCCCTGTCCATACAAAACATTTGTTCATTAAGTTCTCAATCAAAATGATATCTCAGCAAAGAGTTAATAGTTGAAACAAAAATAGAACATAAGAGCACCACGATTGCTTAGGTAATAAGCTAAAGCTAACCTTCATGTATGCACTAAGGACAGGTCTGATTGCTTCCTGAACTTCAGCCACAAAATCTGGTAAGGAGAAAGATCTAATCCATGCAAGAAAAACAAATAAGAAGATTGTTAAAACTCTAGAAAATCAAATTCTGAAACAACAAACAAGAAAGGAAGAATGATCATACGGATCTCGGCGCCGTATTTCCTTGATTGATGCTGCAGCATCTGTTTCTTGGAACATACTCTCATTGAGACTAGCAAAGACAGGACCATCAAATTACAACTCAAAATTCCAATCTATATTATAAATCTTGAGAAAAAATGCCAGGAGGGGGGTTGGGAGGGAGGGAGGGAAAGACAGATGCAAATGAGGTTGAGAAACATACTCTTGAATTTTATGAACAATGGGGCTATCACTGGTCTCCCATCTTTCCCGCATGTCCTCTGCAATCTGCCAACCCCAACCAAGAAGAAAATACAGCACATAATATGCAGGGCAAGAATGTTGAGATGATAAACAATATAAACTCATACTATCCAAGATTAAAATTACTTGCTTTATAAACCAGCAGTGCTGTCAGGTTTTTTTATTATTAAAAAAAAAAAAAAAGAACAGAAACAAATCAATACAAAATGGGAAGTTCAATGCATTTAAACACTCTTCCCACATGATTTAACTATCAAGTGACAGTTATCTATCTTCACTAAATTGAATTACATAGAACAAACCTTTAATATGGGCAAATGACATCCAACATTTAATGTCCAATACAATGAGCACCCTTCAGTAAACAAAATTTGGACAGACTGAAGTTAAAAGTGGCAAATAGGAGCATACCTCTTGACCTTTTGTTACAACAGGTTCACTAATCCCACTAATGCGCCTGAATACAGTATAACCTTGCATCTAGATAAAAGAGAGCAAATTTTTTTCATAAAGGTGGCAAGATATATAGGAAAGAAAAAAGAACTTGATCTATTCCACAACATATAGCCCCACGGATAAATTTACCTTCTCTTTGAATTTACTCCACATAGACTGCCTTGAAGGTGTAACAACTATATCAGTTCTTGTACTTCTTTCACCAGACCATGATGGAGGAGTATATTCCAGATGCTTTCTCTTATTTGGGTTATCACTTAGTTCATCCTTTACAATGTCAAATCCCTTCTTCGCTAAGTCAACCACTTTTGCTTCCTTCAATTTTTGGAAGGCCATGGTAATTTTTTGTGAAGAGATATTTGACTTAAACTTTCCGTAAAATGTTTCTGAAGTATCAGTAGACCCTGAGTGCTCATGTTGTTCTTCACCGGATGAAGCCTTGAATCGGTCTTTTACATCATCACTATCTTTAGATGAGGCGTCAGTGGATCCCATCCCAAAAGTCCCTTTAACCTAAATCACAAAACAATTAAGTGACCATTATGTGGTCAGAAAATCAAGATATTCTATAATATACTGACAGGCTGACAATCTAAATAGAAAGCATACCTCCTCTGTTGCAGATGAAATCTTCTCTTTCATGTTGGCAGAAACCTAGGAACAACATGACTACCGATTAAACCATATTCACCTAACATAGATTCTAAGTTCTTTAATTCTAAACAACGATCCTTACCTAAAGTATTAACACTTCTTACATGATAGGAGCCGCTATACTAACTTAAAACATTTTTTTTTTCAATGCAAGTGCCAAAAATGCAATTGTAAAGATATCCAAGCTCATCATGCAAACAAGAGCATTCTGGACGATTCAAGATTAAAACTACAATGGAGAGAGAGCATGAAAGAGGAAATTACAAAAATGCTATAGGGACCAGCGCAAAAAATATTTATGCGATATACGTGTGTGCATGTGAATGAGAGAGAGAAAGAGAGAGAGAACTGGATCAGAATATAAGATGACCAGTCTAAGACTTTCTTAGTTTAGACGACCACATACATGCAAAAACAAGCCTAAATGTCTTCCAATACATTTAACTAATCTCTAATTTCTTCTTCTTAGCTTAATAGAATACCACTGAAGACATGGACAGAAAAGCATTAGCCTGGTAATTTACTATTGCCAACAAGGTTACGCTTTGTCTCATTGTCTACGTCCCCTATCCTTCAGCAATTAAACTGACATTAACTCACTGTTGGTCTGTGGTCAAGGCCACGAGTTTGAAAGCAAAAGTTCATGTTGGCCAAACTCCGAAGATTTTGAACCACAGGCAAAAATTTGGGAGGAAAAAGAATTTATATAGGTGATTAAAAAAAATTATACCTTTTTAACTGTAGATTCAGCCTCAGTCCACACATTATCCACATGCTTGTAAAGCTGCTCAGTCGTCTGCTTTGTTCTGCATTCGCCATTTCATCATCTCAGGCCCTCCCTTGACATACAAAAGTATGTCTCAGCCTATTAACTAACATAACTACAAACGCTAGGTATTAAGGGACTTTCTACGAAACTTACCTAACTTTTAGTTCATCTTTCACCTCTTTTAGCTCCTCTGCTTTCTCCTTCAGCTCTTTCACTGACTGATGAAATTCAGGGCTTCTGCAGCCAAGAATACGATAAGCGTGTAAATAATCACCCATTAAAAAGAACCCGAATAGAAACCCTAAATTCGCCAAATTAGTGCAACAATGCCGTCAAAATCAACATTTTTCTTCAAAAAAGACCTCAAGTATACTTTTTTCTTTTTAGAAAATAATAATAAAAATAGAGAGATAAAAAGAGCGTATGGATTTAAGTACCTCTCCACTTCGCCTTTAACTTTCTTTGAGAACTCTTTAAACACACTGAATCGACGATTACTCATATACCCATCTGGAGAAAGTAACCTTAGTCTCGTCCATGAACTCTGAAACAACAAATACCGCCGCAAATAAACCAATAAAAATCAAAACTTTTCACCTATTTACCAACCAAAAACCCAAGCTTTTGATTTCAAACAAACCTGTTCAGACTTTATTTGAAGAAACAGGGGCTGTCTAGAGAGAAGCAAGTCGCGAACCAGCTTTCTACTTGCCATTAATTAGAGACCCAAGTTCTTCCGGGAAAATTTTGGCAACCGATAATGTATTATTATGAAATCTTGAGTTTCCCTCCGTGGAAGGAAGGAAGGAAAAAGGAGATATTCTCTAGTTTTCTTGAGAAACAAACAATGGGCACTGACTAAAAATTGCCGTTAGCTGCAGCTCGTAATTTTTAGGGTTTGTTTGGGCATAAAGATAAAGTTTATAACAAAGACCGGCGCTTCATATATCTGTGGTCAGTTTGGGTGCTTGGTCACCGGTCAAACGTAGATGTAAAGTTAAGGATCAACCTAAACCCGGTTCGTGTTATTAAAGCGTAGCGTATGTAACCAAACGGCATCCTAGGGTTAGGGCTTTGGCATGTATAGATAGTATTCACTCCCCAGCTTGTTTAAAGTTTAGCAATTATCTAAAAAGTTGCACTCACATAATATTAAATTACTGGAATTTAATATAAACTTTGATATAAAATTTAGACAGAGTAACTTGATTGCTAAATTTATGGGGTTTATTATTTTTTAATGAAAAAAAGGTTATACATATATTTATAAGTAATATTATAAGTACAAAGTCTGTATCTAAATTATTACAATATCAAATTAATAATAAAATAAATATATAAAAATTAAAACAATAAATACTGATTTATTTAACTTATCATTTATTTATCATTAAAATAAACACATAAAAATTAAAACAATAATTATTGAGTTATTCAACTTTCTATTTATTTATCGTTCACTTGATGCCATATAAAGTTGAGATACAAAACTTGATGCCACATCAACTTCTAACTTTGTACTTATAATATTACTATATCGTTATCCATCTTTTATAAAGTTTATTTAATTGTTGTATTATAATTTAAGGTCAGGCTATTGTAACTTAATTTGTTGACTTAATTTTAGAAACCAACTATCCACCCTTAATCTAATGATTATAACTAAAATTAAAAAATATAATACTATAATCACCTACACTTAATTAACCTCATCATTTAACTCTTTTTCTATTTAAATATAATTAAACCAACTTTTTTTTTTCTACCATCTGCTATAGGCCACTCTATTATGAGTTTTTCTCTCATTTCCACCCAATTATTTATATTAATCCACCCAAGTTAAACTCTCTTTCAATTTCTTCATCCCAATTAACAAAATCACAGTCAATTAATCCATATTCTTTCACTGTTATCTTAACAGCATAATTCACAAACCACTATTGCAAACAAAAAGTAATTAAGAAACTTGTAAATCTCTAACACAATTTGTCTAACTCCCAGATTTGGCTCCGCAACCGATCATGATTGCAAAAAGAAGTTAACAAAAACCCACATTTGAAGCCCAACCTCCCGAGAATGATGTTTAATAATCTGCATCCCATAATAAACCAGAACATTGAAATATCATATTTAACTTGGGATCCAACCACTCCTACTCCAATTACATTACAAACATCCAACTAATATTATTAATTGATGAATTGATAGTGGTTTTGTTAATTGAGATAAAGAAATCGAAAGAGAGTTTAATTTGGATAGATTAATAGAAATAATTGGGTGTAAATGAGAGAAAAAAATTCATAATAGAAGGCGTAAATGAGAGAAAAAAATTCATAACAGAGGGCCTATAGCAGATGGTAGAAGAAGAAGTTATATTAATTTCATTTAGGTAGAAAAAAAAATTGAATGTTAAAAATAATTGTGTTTGGATGATTATAGAATTATGTTTTTCAACTTTATTCTTAACCATTAGATTAAACATAGATGAATGGTGAATAATTAATGTCTAAAATTAAGTTACAATAACATGTCCTTATAATTTATATGTTTACTTACTTTAATGGGGCCTTGAATAGTAGAAAATGTCCTTAAAATCTTATTTGTGGTAGAATATCTAATATTATGCTTCCTGACTCGAATTGTTAAGAAATCTTGTATAAGTATCGAAACCCTAATAAGGATATTTTCACAACGAAAAAGATAAGATATTCATAACATCCCTTAAAAAACGAGAGCGTTGGAGGCTTCGGTATAACGAAGAAGTACAAAAACACTAAATTTGTCTCACACTATGAAAATGTGTACATATTATAATAGAGGGCCGAGAAGCCCAAAACAATTGGGCTTGGCACTAACTACAAGCCTGATTGGCAATAGAAAACTTATGGGCCTGGCTAGCAGCAGCCTCCTTTGAGACAAGTGCTTGGATAAGCAGAGTCTTCACTTCCCAAGGAGAGTAGGGAAAGCCCTCTCTTGCATAGGAGTTGAGCAAGGCTGCGGTGGCCTCCTTCACAAGCCCGGCAAACGCATTCTCATCCTCATCGTTCCTAGTCGCTGATTCTAAAAGCGTGAGATCCGATCTGAACCGCTCGTACACTCTCGATCCAAACACCTTCGATAACGTTGACGTCTGTGGGACCATCCTCGGCCACGCCTCTCTCCTGCTGCTCCAGAACCTGTAAATGTAAATGTAAGTAAAACAACGGAGAAACAAACACCGTAGCTGTCCGCGTCAGAGATCCTGGTCAACTCGGCCGAGTTCATTTACCTCAGTGGTTTTCACGGAAATAAAATTTCACGTGCAATAACGCAAACATAAAAAAAAACACAGACGGAGTCTCCATTTGGCCAGTAGTTTTGAGGAAGATAGAGAACTTACTGAGGTGTGCAGCGTCCTCTGGTTCTCGTGTAAAGAAAACCAGGGCGTCGGATTGAAGCCACTGTGGAGGAGGTTGTTGCCGCTACAGAGCAAGTAAGGAAGAGAATGAGAACGACGAATCGACTCAGTTGACAGGTCGTATCCATCTGCTTTGCTTTCCTTTGCTTGCTTCCGGAGCTAAACAATCATTTTCTTTGTATTCTACGCGATTGATCTGATCTGATCTGAATCTGAGTTCAGAGATTTTGCCCTGACTCGCTTTGAAATTAAATACTTGCTTGAGTGAGACCATTGTCCTTTCTGTAAGTGGTCGCGGTTTTCGAAACATTTGTTTTTCAAAACTTATATCGTAATCGGACAAGATTACCCTTCATTTATTCCATATTTAATTATGTAGGAAAAACAGAATGTCAAGGGTAATATCGGTCATAAAGATGTAACTTTGAATCAAATTGTTTTGAATTGGGAAGGAGTTTAATCTGTTTTTCATATGATGGTTATTTAAAAACGATTTAAATGTTTCTAGAAATGGAGAAAACAAATAAATCGTGAAGTGATATTGGAAATAAAACTAGGGTAAATAGGTAAAATGAAGTAGGCTAAAGCATTAAATATGATTACTTCTCCACGAATATGAAGTAGGCAATCACGTATGAATGATATGAATGGTTACTTGGTTAGACATATCATATTTTAAGGATAACATAATATGTCACACTAGTAAGTCATTAGTTGTAATTTAATAGATTGATTAAATGAACATTATCCTACGGCTACTCCCCAAGATAAAACTACGACATTTATATTACGTATAAGGGAAATTTTAAAAGTAATCCTCTCCCTCAATATTTTCGTACCATAGCCTCAAATCCACTAAATTATTTTAATACCTTTTTAGTTATTTATCTTCTGCTTCATGGGGTTTTTTTTTTTCTCACTAAGAAAGCCATAGATGCAAAAAATGCAAAAACCTATCATCCAAATCTTTGCATGATAGTAAAATAATCGGAAACAGAACAAATATGAAATAAAAAAAAATCTAAAACTACAAAAAAAAAAAAAAACATATTTACGAAAAAACAAATATGAACCTAATAACTGACTCGTTAGAAAAACAGAACTTGACAACTCGCAACAAAAAACCAAACTAACTAGCGAATAAACGCGCACAACTCGATGACGCAGCAGAAAAACTGACCTCAATAACTCCGTGAGTCGGCAGAGAAACCAGCAACTTAGTGACTCGACTACTCGACATAAGAGCAAACCAGCAACTCTACAACTCGGCAACCTATCGACTCTTAAAAAAAACAACTCTCCGTATGTTTTTTCTTTTCCATTCCGATGGCTCCGTGGGAAACATTTGAATAGCAAAAACTGATGGAACATCGAGGGGGAAGATTTGCAGAATAAAAGTCGATGTGTAATGAAGGTCACAATGCTGATGGATTCATCTTCAACCAAACGTCAAAATCTCCGTGTTTTTTTTTTTCTTTCTTTTCACCTGTTCGTCAACCAAACAAACATTAATTTCTCCCTTTTTTTCTCTATTTTCTGCATCTCTTTGATGCAAATCTATATCGATACCCCACAACGTTTGTATTTTCCCTCTCTATAAAAAATTATGGATTCGATTGCAAATATAGGTTCTTTAATAATTTAAGTTTAAATTTTTTCATCCTTTTGACAATCAATCGTAGATTCTTGGTTCGATCTCACAAATATGTTAAACCTAGAATTGGGATTCGGGTTTGATATTTAATTTTTGATATAAATAGATTCTGATTTATGAATTTGCAGAGAGTGATAATAATACGAACAGAACAGCAGGTTTTATTAGATTGAACCCATAAAAGGTACATACATACACATAGGGATAGTAGTAGTTATTAAGCTTAACTACAAACCTCTACAGCTCTCTCCTCTTGTCTTCCACCCATAGCAGACTATCCGACGTCTCTCTGCCTTTATTATTGTTCATTAGCTACAACCTCACTACTCCTTAACCCACTAAACAAAACAAAAACATACTAATACGGCGCCGCTTTACATAATACTTCAACATTTTAATTAAGCATCGACCTTCATCTGGGATGGGGTGGCATCGTCCCTCATCTGGGATCGCTCTCCCCTAATCAAAGTCGTCTGTTGGTTGTTGAACTTGAGCCTCCTTGCATCTTCTCTCGATATCTGGAAAGCATTGGCAAGCACCTCCTCTGGCATGGCCCGAAGCACCGAGGTTCGCCCGGCTAGAGGACTGATCATGGCGTTGTCGTTTGTCTTGAACGATATCCATTCATATCTTTGTCCTCTTGCCTGTTTCATTACTGCGAAGTTCTGTGGCACCACGAAGATCTGTCCCTCGCGGACCTCGCCGTCGAACACTTTGCGGCCCAAGTTATCCACCACCTGAACGTGGGCTCTACCCCTTATGTTGTAGACTATGCTGTGTGCGTTCAAGTTCCAGTGTGGTACCATGAGAGCATTCTGCACGCACGCATGCATCATATTTTAATTTCAATGTTCATAAATAATTAATTAAGAAGAAGTAGAATGGTCATGGCATGACATGCATTTACTTACATTCTGAAGGGTACCTCTTTCAGCACTGAGTTGGAGCCATCTGAGGACTGGGAGGTTGAGACTGTTTAGGGTGCTGATACGGCCGACATTTTGGGTATAAATGTCAGAGCGAGAAGGTTGGCCAATATTTTCTCTGAGCCTCAGGGTGCAAATGGTCTCCTCAAGGCCATTTTCACTTGCTTCAGAAGTCCAACGTCCATGCCTTCGCTCACTTTCATATCCACGCTCACGCTCGCTTTCATATCCACGCTCACGCTCCTCATCCTGCATCCTAGGTGGCCTGATAACCCGGAGCTCTTCACCCTTCACTCTAACAATGGCACCTCTGAAATCATTCTCGTTTCGGAGCTGCCTTGCAAGACGTTCGTCCACGTTGAAAGCCTCGGACAAGGTGCGTGTGCTGAAGCCACAGAAAATATTGTTGCATGACCTCTCTGATTGGCCTTGGCTTTGGCCACGTCCGCCAAAAGAATATCGTTGCTGGAACTCTTCTTGTGGGTTACCAGCCAGATGGAATTTCTATAATACACAACAAAGCCAAAAGTAAACCAATAGTAATATACCACTATGCGTGGGTTAATTTGTTTTGTGCTATATTATTTCTTACTCTAGGATTCCAATCAAGCTGGTTGTTACTGTTTGAGACGTCGAAGAGAGCAACAGCAACGACTGGAGAATTGCCCTCGTTGTAGCACCAGTGTGCTACTCCAGCAGGAATTGCAAGGACATCACCTTGGCGGAAGCGTCGAACCTTTTGGTGCCGGTCCTGGAACCTGCTACTCTGTCCGGATTGTCCCCTTTGGGGTGACTGGTAAGTTTCGGGACACCCAGGAATTAAGACTCCTGCGAGACCCTCACCTGTACACAAAAATCATTTCTCATTTCTCATGATCAAACGACAATAATATTGTCATTAAATATTTGATCACTTAATTACCCTGGACAATGTAAATAAGCTGTGGAGCATTCGAAAATTGTGGCAAAAGAAGGCCATTTTGTTGGATGGTATGCCTGACAACCGCAACACCAGCACATCGGAATTGCTCATGGTTAGGGTTCCATGTTTCGACCATACCTGCTTCGTACTCAACGCGATTATCTGGTTCGAGGGCATCAATCCTATCGAGTTGACACTCGTTTTCCGGCTCAAAAAACCGGCGAGAGGCTAGGCAGCCATGGAAGAGAATAAGAAGGCCGAGAGTAAGAGAGAGGAGGGAAGTCTTAGCCATGGTGGAGAGACTGAGACTTGTTAGCTTTTGTGTTTATGTTTGAGATGAAGTAGCAAGCGGGGAGTACTGTTGGTATTTATAAGAGGGAAAAATGTGGCGAAGGAGTGACACATAAGAGATAGTGTGTAAGAGTGGTTAAGCCATTCTTCAGTTTGCATGGCTACTTGACCCCAGTTTCTTACACCTCATAAGCTGAGAAAGGCATAGGTGGCTCTGACCTTTAACGAAGATTACAAAGAACCTCGCCATAAAGGAGAAGAGTACAAAAAGCACTCTGTTTTTATTCCATATTTCTTTCCTCTCTGTTCTGCGCATATGATAACTGTTGCTTGTAGTAGATTGCATATGTATCCATGCATGGATGGAGTGGAACCAGTACTCCTATGATTGATTGTTAATGAGTTATTTCTATTTTGATGAAAATTGATTAGTAACAATGTAAATTAGGGCAAGGATGATGTTGTCTAAATGGGTGTCATTGGTGAAATTTTGAAAAATGAAGAATATTATTATAGCAGTGATTATATATCGTTAAAGTACTTGAACATATTCAGCCTAATTAATTAATAGCGTAACCGAGAAGGGGGATATGTCATATGTGTACTCTGCTTCTCATCGTAATGATATGAAAGACGAAAAGAAAGGATGGCCATTCATACCTGAGAGCCATGTGAAGGTGTAGCAGTATGCGAGGAACCCACCATGCTTAATTACAGATGACAAATGGGTCATTGCATGTGAAATTTCTTGACATGTGTGTGTGTGTTTTTTTTTTTTTTTTTTTTTTTTTTTAATTTNTGAGAGCCATGTGAAGGTGTAGCAGTATGCGAGGAACCCACCATGCTTAATTACAGATGACAAATGGGTCATTGCATGTCAAATTTCTTGACATGTGTGTGTGTGTGTGTTTTTTTTTTTTTTTTTTTTTGTTGTCATTTATATCAACATGTGTATAAATAAGTAAATAAATAAATAAAATTTTTGACATATGTGTGCTATAAAGGGAAACTACAAAAAAAAAAAAATGTAGTTTTCAATAGTTTTTAATTTTAACAAAATCTTAAATTTTATTTATTATCGCTTTAACTAAAAGTCAAATTGCCAACTTATTAAGCAAACTAATTTGATAGTTTGACAGCGCGACAGCTAGACAAACTTCTTGTAAATTATTGAATTATCGTACAATACTATAGATATATGTTTAATGATATGTCGGTAAAAGACTTATTTTTATTTTAAAAAAATGAAAGTAATTTTAGTATTTCATATTGAAAGTTGACTAAACAAATAAAAAAAATTGATTAAACAATCAAATTAAATTAGGATTTTCCTAAAATTCAATATAGACTTATAACCTAGCTATTTTTTTTTTGTATTTTCAATTTTAACATTTTGACATTAAATTTGACTAAAAATTTTTTTAATTAACATTCAAAATAAATTATTATTTAAAAAAAATTAAAACAGACCTCTAACTTGAATATTTTTATATTTTCTCATAAAAAATAAAAAGTTAAATTTTGATTAGATAATCCAAATAAATTATTTTTATTATTATTTTTTGCATTTTGTCATATATAATAAAAAAATTAGGTTTTGGTTAGAAAAACAAAATAATTTAGGGCTAAAAGGGTTTTACTAAAATTCAAAATACTTTTTTGGCATCTTCTCATATAAAGTTAAAAAATAAAATAAAAAAATAATTAAGACATGCCGTTCACGATGGGACTCGAACCCACAATCTCCCGCTCCGGAGGCGAGCGCCTTATCCATTAGGCCACGCGAACCATATACAGCCAATTCTCAAACAAAATGTTTATTTATTTAAAGTTTTGTTGAAATAGAATAGAAAAAACTAACGGAAGCATTCACATTTTCATTAATTAAATAGTTGTTTCTCATGAAACATTTTTCAATAATACGAGCTCTAAGAAACCCTTTACATTCATTTGAAACACCAAAAAACCTGTAAAAAATTAAGGCCAAAACAAATTAGAGAGGCAAAGAAGAGATATATACAAGTGACGTTGACAAAGTTCAGTTACAAATAATTTTTAAAACCATTATTTCATTTGTACAGTTTCAGGGTTTGATCCATTTTTGTCAAAAAAATGTAACGCACACCAATTGATGGTAAAACATGAATAGATGAATTAAATTAAGTTACTTGTTGAAGCAGATATATATGGGAACAGTTGGTTTGGACTTGAATCTGTAGTAAACTCTTTTCTTCTTGAGTGTAGCATTGTCGATGGTTATGACAATCTTTCCTGGTTCATTGATGTAAAATGAATTTCTCTTACTCTCTCCTCCTTTAATCTTTTCCTTTTGCTTTTCCCCTTGCAGCATAACCATGTATGAACCTTCATCATCTGGAATGAATTCCTCCTTGTAGAGCACATCCCATCCCACCACTATCAAATCCCATATCATGGTCACTCCAACCTAAACACCACAAATTAATCCCCGTATTAGAGAATGGTAAGTAAAATTGATTTTGAAATGTTCAATTATGTGTCTAAGTACCTCAGAGACTGGAATTTGGATGCAGCCACATGTATGTTTTTTTACAATAAGCTCTGAAGCTTTGTCCTCTCTGAAAAACTCATCATCATCCGACCTGTTGAGACCACCATATTGAACGGGAAGGTTTTCTGGGGTTATAAACCTATTGTTGCATGTTTTTCAAACGAAGTTAACAAAAATAACGAGCAGAATAACATGAAATTCAGATATTGAAAATAGAGTTACAAGTCTCACTTGAGAAGGGTCTGGGTAACATTTGATGGTCTGGCAAATACAAATTTGTTTTTGGTTTTTCGACCTAGGAACTTGGAATTCATTGTATGACACATATAGCACCACAATGGGACATTTACGAGAATCTGTAAAACAAAATGTAAACATTATATATAACAAGCATAAAAGTTGGAATAAAAAATTTTGTTTTTACCAACTCCGTTAATTTATTCGAACTTACGTTTCTACGTATGAGGCCAGGATAATTTTCTTGAAGCAGCATCAAAGCTTTCTTGCAAACTAGACCCTCCATGCCAGAGGGAGGTAACTTATTAAAATCTGTAATCTGAACTAGAGAGTGTGGTCCACCAGGTCTGAAGCTGAGTTCCTTTATTCCCTTTTCCATGCACCGAACTTTAAGCCTGAGAAACTTCTCAAAATTATCCTCTGTTTCAAATATTCTGTACAATTCCTTGTCATTCAAAGCCCCATAAATATAGTAATAAAGAGGGTGACCTTCTCTGTCTTTGCCATTCACGTACATAATCTTTTCAACATCAGGATTCGAATCCTGTTCTGGGATTGAATCAGGTTGGTATTGCCTTCTCCATTTCAGCGTCTTTCGAAGCATCAAAAAGGCCTCATGAACCTTGTAGTCTTTAGCTTTCAAGAATTTTAATAGGACAACATTGGTTCCTTGATGACCTTTAGTTGGCAACAAAGGCACACCCCAAAGCTTAATATTTTTGAGTTGCTGTTTTTCATTTGCAGCTTCTGTTGAAGAAATGTTCTTGTTGGGTTTCCCTAAAAGATAGTTTCTAGTAATTGCATCTTCAAGCAAGTCTCGAAATTCCAACAACGCCTGCTTTTTGGTCTTCATTTGGAGTATAGCCGATGCTGAACCATTATTATCATTATTATCATCCAGGAAGTAGCTTGATCTTTCTGAATGCAACTGGTCTCATATTCAACATGGATTTTATCGATCTGGGAATCTTCCTTCCCCGCTCCCCCTATCAGAATTCTGCCACTGTATGGATAGCGGACTTGCAGGAAATCGATTGCTGGCAAAGAAGAGAGCTAGAGGGGAAGAAGAGATAATAATAACAATAATAATAATAATAATTATTTTCTCTTTTTTATATTTCTGCGCGTTTAGATTACTTTTCGACTTCTTACTCCATATTAAGTTTTAACCATCAGTTGCCTCGGCTAAATTTAGAATGAGCTTGAGAGTGGTGGTTAATGGCTATCGTGAGAGCAAAATAGGTGACATAATTGACAGTGAAAATCTTATGCTAAGTATTGAACAAATATAGATTTAATATCTTCCATGCCGGGTATAAGTAGGAGAAAAGCAAATGCTTGTAAAATTTTTGTATGGGTAACATTCACATTCACCATAACATATTCTACTTATATAACTATCAAATTACAACGAATTGAAGTCTAGTGAAATTATATATAATTAGCTAAGAATAAAAAAGTTGTATTAATGATATTTAAAAAGAGCATATTATATAAACTATTAGCTAATTCATTTTAAATATTTAATCAAATCTTTAAATACTATATATCGAAGTCCATTGTATTCAGCAATGGAATTGAAGTTGATGGCTAGAATAGAAATAAAACAACTCTAATCTATTGGTGTACCGTATGATACAGAATTGCACGTGGACAGTCAGAGAGGATGAGGAAGAGAATAGATCCAGCAACTGATCTACATGCCTATCCTATTATATAAGAGTCATGTATACCATTTACATCTACCATGGTTATTTACAAAAAGAATAGCTAACCCACGACAATGGCAATCTCAGCCTGCAGTTGGATCTTCATGATTCCCGATACTTGGTCAGATCAAATGTCAGTGTTCTTGAACAGCTGCAGAACATAAAGCATAATTTTTATAAAGCAATGGCACAAAAATCTCACCAGAATAAGAAGCCTCCTAAATACTCTGAAATGCTCACCTCCTCTCTGAGTCCCTGTAAACCCCAACCAGAGCTTCAGCCTTGTCATAAAAGCTATCCTTTAATGATATCACAATACTCTGAAAACCACTGCCTTCACTGCCATCCTGATTGCCCCTGGCTCCTTCGCATGATTTTGAACGGATAAATCCAGCTACTTTGGCAACATTTAAATTATCCAAAGCCGCATCAACTTCATCCAATATAAAGAATGGCGAAGGCTTGTAGCTGAAACCGCTCATTCAGGTAGGAAAAGATATAAAGACCACGGACAAACAGATCAGACAACGTAACCTGCTCTGACCTCAAAAATACTTTGTATACTTTATGCACAATTTAATTATCATCCCGCAAATGAGGAATGGAACAAAGACCCACTAATAATCCACTGGAAGGATTTTTTTTTTTTTTTATTAAAGAAAAAGACAAACAAAGGAAGAAGAAAGAAGTTGGGGACATTTTTACAGCCTATATGACCCAGTAAGTTTTATCATGACCCCAAGTTCTCAATTAAACAATGTGGACATGCTAGAAAATTTACTTAAATTTCTTTCCTTGGTGGTCTGGAAACAGACAACTAGTCCAGTCTCACAAACAAAGAAAATGGTACAAAGATAATAAAATCTGGTGATCTGTACTTCTGACAAACAGACTACCCAATAAATTAAAAGATTAATATATATATATATATATCAAAAGGACACACCTGTGGATAGAGAAGAGTAATGCAAGTGCTGCAACTGTCTTCTCCCCGCCAGAGAGCTGCTCCATATCACGAAAGCGCTTTGTTGGTGGCATAGCAGTGTACTTAATGCCATGTAAAAATGGTTCATCCTCATTTTCTAAATTCAAATATGCCGTCCCACCCAGTGGATGTGTAGTGCTCTTTGTTAGTTGTTTGTAAATCTTATCGATATTACTAGAAATATGGGTGAACGCTTCCATAAACAATTCATATCTGCATTTACCAAAATAAAGTCACAGGCATTATTGTTAAGAACACCATAACAAGAACGTATTTTGATTAGTCCTGCCACTCAAGATGTACAAAAATTAGCATGTACACACAAAGATAATGTTGCAACACAATAAAACTGCAGATTTTACAAATTCAACTATTTCAGCTGCTGTTGATAGGAAGAAAAATTATCCCGCCCATGAACCTTAGGGGCAAATATGATCTTTGGGTTGGGAGGTTCCCCTCTAAATCTAGCCATAACAAGGAACCATAAATTTTACCAACATTTCTGTCATGTGCATATTAAAATCTTAAAAGTTTGAAAAAAGAAATTGTAAAGATTATTATTTATAGAAGTTTGCTGCAGTATACTGACTAATTGATACCTCCTCTCCTTAACTTTATTGAATGCATCAGCTGCTCGCTTCTCCTCCATTCTGGCAGCTTCGAACTCTTCAGTCACAGCTCTTTCCTTCTCTAAAAGAGCCTCATATTGGTCCAGTGCCTTCAAATTGGGAGCTGTTCTATCAATTTCTGATATTAAGGCATCCATTTTCTGCTTGAACTCCAAATCAAGCTTCTCGCGCTCAGCAGGACGCCTATCCTGCAAAAGAGACCTACTTAATTGACTAAAGTCAAAAGCAGGGCCTGGTATCGAAGAATCAGTCTCCATGGGGTCCTCAATAGTGGGAAGATTTATGCGTTCTAGTTCGCAATTCTCCACAATTTCTTGCCTCCATGACATCAGCTGCTCAATCTGCGTCTCCTGTAAAATCAGTGAAGAGATGTCAGTTAGCATTTTGTTTCAATAGTGCAATCTAACTACTCTCTAGAATCTTCAAGTGATTGGTTAAATAGATTAAAGGAGAAAAAATCTTCACACCTTAGAATTTATTAGACGATTCAGCTTGGATATGTTTGTAGTAGCTGCAGAAGCCTGCTTCTCCCATTCCTGAATCTCCTTCTCACACTCTTCCAACTTGGACTTCCACTCTATCAAAATAGGATGAAAGGAAAATAATTTCTTCACAGGAACTCATCAATCATCCACATCAAAGAGGACCAAAATCATCATAAGTTTATCAGCTGATTAACAACCAAAAAATGAAGTTGGAAATATCTCCAACCATTTCAAGCAGATAAGACAAAACCACTTGCAAAATTCTTATTCCCCCTTTCACCTTAGTTCTCTTCGCCACATATAGGATTCTTAAACTGTTGTCAAATAGGTGAGCACAGACATTATCGCAAGTCATGAAGATAAGAAACTAGCAAGTAATATAGACCAATGTCTTCAAAAAAAGGATGGAGAAGATCCCCAGCAAACTTCCTTGGATTCTTTGATGCCTGATCAGCTTGTTTGGTGAGGTGCTTCTTTATCTTCAACAAAAGGTGGATACTCATCTGGCCAAAGTTTTCACTTTTATGGTTTTTTTTTTTTTTTGGTCTAAGTTGATCCTTATTCATAAAATATTAGCCCCATCTTATATTTAAGCTGATCTTTGTCCTTGGTACACTACAGTAATTTAAATTTATATTTAATAACGCAGAAATCCCTCTACCTTTCTTTGTGCACTAAGTTCTTAAAGTGGAGGCTACGTCCTCACATTACAAGCTTGGTAGTTGGAAACATGTGAGCCATATGTGTCTCAGAAAGGTGGCCCCAAAGGATTTGAACCCTTGACATCAATGATGGGTCCAAAGGCTCCTTACAACAAAGCCCAACCCTTGGGGTTAAAGTTAGAAGATATCTACTGATTCTTTGGCATCTCATATTTATGAGATATCCCATTGATTGTGTTGTATATTTTGTTTTCCTTTGTTAGAAAGATTGCATCTTATTTGTCTGCTCTTGTTTAGGAATGTATCTAATTTTATACAGAATGTATTATCCTATATAATTGTGTTTCATTCTTCGATGAAAGTAAGAAATAAATTATTTTCTTCAGTTAATAATTTCAAAATATGAAACCATTAACAAAGAATAATAAAGAATTGAGAAGCGAGGCTGTAAATAAACGTGATAAAACAATTTGTACAAAAAATAACTTAAAAAATTGTTAACGTATTAAACAAACAGCTTAATTTATAGAAAATGCTGAACCAAATCATACCACGCATTTCTTCCTTCCAACGATTGATCCCACTAGTTGCTTTATCTGTTGATGATTTGACATCAGCTTCTCTCTTTTGAACTTCTTCCAATTCATACTCTAAGGTACTTAGAGAAGATTCCAGCTTTGTAATTCGTGATTCCACATCACGCTTTTGCTCATATTCCAACCTGGAAATTCAAAACAAAGCAACAATAAATGGTCCACAAACAGACATATTTGTCAAAAACTGAAGCAGCTGAAGAAACCAAGCACCAGAAGCAGCTAGGGTATTGAGATATAAAAAAGAAAAGAAAATATTATTAGTTGTTTTCAAAATCAATATCCAACACAGATTGCTTTTCCGCAAATTATAGAAATAAATGAGATCAATTTCATTTTAACTGGAGACTCAAAGTTAAAACATCACCAAGCTGACAACAGGGCCATTAATGCACAAGGCACCAAACATGTGAACTGCTAACACATATTTAAAGACACCTCATGTATTAAATAAAATAACACACGAAAGAAAATTTTAAATTTTCTAGAATTGTCATCTAATGTGGTAGTTCTCCGGTTCAGTCAAACTAGCATAAGATAACAGTAAAATACTTCCCTTTCATTATTCTCTTCCACAGAGAACCAGACATCAACATCCAATTCAAAAAAAATTGGGGTAGAAACCCTATCCGTTACAAAACCTAATCAAGTTTGAAATCTACAACATTGACTCATCAAATAAGCAAAAACTAAAAGAGCTCCAAGTAGAGACCACTTAGCATATATTCGATGAAGAGATACAGCAAATCAAGCAAGCAACAAACACAAAAACACCAACATCCAAAAAGCAGACATAAAAGACAATGCTTTTGCAGCATATCCATTTCTATCTGGATATATAAAATAGGGATATTGATCAGGATAAAAAGAAAAACATACTGGTACTTCAACTTGGAGAGCTGGCTACTCAAGTTAAGCCTTTCTTCAGCAACATTTTGGGCTGCCTTGAGCTGGTTTTCTTCATACTCACGGATGTTTGCAACCCCAACAGACCGACTGAAATCTTTGTAAAGTCGATCAACAATCTCATTGATCCTCTTTTCCAGCTTCTTGATTTCTATGGTTCTCTTATCAATTACATCCTTTAACTGCAAAGATTATTTAGGAGCATGAAGTTGGTGGGGAAAAAATATTTTATAAAATATAATAAAAAGGGCATATCAGCAGACAGAAAATCACCTTACGAAGGTCAGGATTTATACGTCCAATTTCTTCCTTAATATTATGCTTCTCCTGCCTTAGGTTTGCAAGTTTGTCATCAATGCTCCGCTGTGATGTAACTTTTCCAGGTTATCCAATTGATCATAACTGTACCTCAACAGAACTTGAGTGACCGCATAAATCGACACAACCACCAAATGTTATCCTATCTAATTATGGTCCGGTGAGGGGCTTGCTTATAACAGGGTTGAAGACATGTTTTTGTCTTCACATAGGGTGGTCACCCTTCCCTAGGTTTGTTGCTTTTTTTACAGTAGTCTGCCAGTTCACCTTGTACCAATCTCTTTTTAGATTTGATACCCTTTTTTTTTCAGTGTCTTATCAATTAAGGTTTTCACGTCATTTTCATATATCTAGGACCATATCTACAGTTAAACCAAAAGCCACAAAAAATACATAGGTTAACTTCTTAATCTCCCCTGCAGCTTCAGTTAAAATCACTCACACCCTTAAAATTTCAGTTAATAACAGTCAACTTGAGCATTTAATGGCTAATATAAAAGATAGTGAAGGAATGTGACAAAATTGGAAAGGGTGTAAGTGAATTTGACTGAAACTTATAAGGAGGTCAATATTTAGCTTGAAATTTATTACCAGTCACAACCATGTAACCTTTAGACATTCTCTCCTAAAAAGGAATTTGCCTGAGTGCCATCAAAGACATAAGTCCGTTAATTCATATTGCTACATATTCTATGGCTGCAATTCACAGAGCTAAGAACACAAGTAAACATAAAAATTTAGCAAGAATTCATATAACAGTTTATGTCACAAACAGATCCCTTTGACCCACCGATAATATTCTTTTTCTAACCTAGAACATCCATCAGTCTATTTACCTTCTCAATTTCAGCATATTGAATCTTCTTTTCAAGTCCACTAATTTTCCCAGACATTTCAGACTCTCTTAGCTGCATCTCCCTAATTGAACCTAGCTCTTCCAACTCTGATTCAAACTGCTCTTTCTTTTTTTTCAGTCCTGTAGAATAGCAACAGACCAACTCTCATTGCTACAGCAAAAGAACTTTAAAAAATTCAACAAGACAACCCACCTTCAATCTTTTTATCATCCCATTGTTTTGACCTTGCTTCCATTCCACCAGTGGTACCACCAGTCATGGTGCCAGACTTCGTGAGTAGAATCCCATCAACAGTTACAACTGATACAAGTGCATGCTACTTTAAGTCTTATATGAAATCAACTAATAATGCTGACATTTACAAATCAGAAGGACTAACAATTTACCTCTAAACCTCTCCCCAGTCCAGCTAAGAGCCTTGGCTTCATCTAGGTTGTCACAAACTAGAGTATTTCCAACAGCAAAAAGAATTGCCTTTTCCAATGATGGGTCAAATGTGCAATTGTTAAGTCCACAAACCCAGGCATTTATTTACATTAAATTGGTCCTCTTTAATTACTGGTAAAAAGTACTTTTTTACAACAGCATCAGGAAATCAAAACTTTTCTCAATCTTTAGTATGAAAAACTCAGAGCAAATATGTGCAACATCCTATCAAGGAAAAGTAAAACCAGCATAAGATGTGTTCTTGTTGTGATAATTAGGTATACTGCAGAATGTAGCCATCAAATCAACTCATCTTTGAACTCCATAAAATAATGACTACATTGGGAGTAGGAAAAACAGTCCAATTAGCATAATACGTGGAACAAGAACTATGTAATTTGGAAACAGCAGCCTGACAGACATATGAATGAACACAGAGAAACCAAAAATAAAAATCAAAACAATCCATTTCACATTAGGAATATAGATGCAAAATGATATTTAAGAATACTTCACAATGCTATGAACACGATGAAACAAAGTACTGCACAAGATAAGAGTGATTCAAAAGTCTAATAAAGGCAATCCATGTGAAAACTTATGTGATTCAGACCACCATAATCAAACAACATATGGAAGCTTAGACAAAGGATATTCGATCACATCAAAGATTAGCTTCGCTGTACCACCTAAAGTCCGTAACCTCTCAATGATTGGCTTAACGCGCACTGACTGGAGAGGTATAAACGTTTGGGGAGGAAGCCTTTGCTCTTTCAAATACTGTACAGAAACAACAGACAAAATACTCATACAATAGTAAAGAAACTAGAATGTCAATTAACTCAATCAACATTTTATTTTGATATTAAAAAAGACAGAATCATAACTGAATCAAATTACATAAATACTCAAACAAATATGCAAACTATAAAAGTTTTCTGCATTGTTATCCCCATTTACCATAGATTGAAGTATTTCCACCTTCTAAATGTTGTCAAATACACAAACCTTGGCTCAAAATATCTAAACTTTTCATCATAAATGCATGGACAAAAGCTTGTCAGGAATTACTCGCCAATAGACAGAATTGATCAAATATAATTAAGTACTCATTCATCTGGGAAGTCATAATCTCAACCATGCACATTGATCAAATGAAGTATAAAAACAACGTGCCAATACCAACAAACCCAAGAAAGTGACAGAAAATTTAGAGATCAGCTGACCTTAATGCATTCCTTTCCCGTACTCTCATCCTCAACCACTACTGCATCCATAAATTTACCCATGGCTACAGTAATAGCAAGGTTGTACTTCTTCTGGGTTGGCTTACAAAGATCAGTCATGCGACCACGAACTCCCTGAAACAGGCGTTTGAGAACCTCCAAAGCTTGAGATAACTTAGCATCCCTCTCATTTTCATATCTATCAGCCTTCAGTTCACGTAATTGATTTTCTATTTCGCCAATTTTAACCTTCAGATTGTCATATTTAGATCTGTATGGTAAAAAGGAAAAAAAAAAAAAGATGATGAAAGAAATTATTACTATCTACACACTTATGTTAAGTCTAAATACAAGGAACTAAGATTTATGTTTAAAATAAGATTTATTTTCCTATTTCTAGGGTTTATTTCGCGGTTTCTTTCCTTCTATAAGTAGAATTTTCATTTGGTTTTTTTTTTTTTTTTTTTTCACTCTCTAATTAGGACTTTGGCCACTTTAAATAAGACCCATAAAGGTTTTATTTTGAGACTTTGTTTATGACTGTTTATAGACAATTAAAGTAACCCTCTTCCCCCACCGCCACCCCTCCGCCCACCAACCCCCCCAAACTTTCTATCAAAATTTCCTCCCTTACCACCTTTTTTCCCTTTGCGATTTTCAT
>JANKKB010001154.1:0-12152 GCA_026225775.1 Bursera palmeri
ATAGACTTTATAATTTCTCTCTTACTATTTGCTATGACTTTGAATGACTTTCAAGTTTCATTTATTTCTCTCAATTTCACTTTATTCTCTTTGCCAACTCTCTTCACTTCCTCCATTCCCAATCGAAAAACTTTACCATCTCTTGCATATCCACTAGAAATATTGGTATATTTTTCATAATTGCCACTGCTCCACTATTAAACAGTTTTGCACAAACTGCTTGCCTTGATCAAATATGTCTTTCAACTTTTTTGTTTCATGTTACAGATCTAATCTGTATTTAATTTATCTATTTCATTAACAGTCAGAGTTACAGACTTTAAAGTAGATTGTAGCTGATTTAATTTGGTCTTCAATATAGATATTTTGATAATCCCAGCTTTAACTAGTTGAAATACCTCTTCTTCTGTTGCTCCTAGAAAAGTTCATCCAACAAGCTTACCTACTATTAACATTACTCTTTTTTAGGTACTAAAAAATTGATCTAATTTTTACAAGAAACTAATGTTTTTTGAAAATTAGTTAAACTTTTTTTTTTTAAAAAGAAAATTATCAAAATAGTTTTAGTTTTAAATGTATTTTCAAAAATAATCATATTTTTGAAAATTTTCATGCTATAGATCTCAGCTAAACAACTTGACAACACAATTCGACGATTTGATGGTTTCTGGTTGACAGCTTAACAACTGTCGAGTCATAAGGGTTATGACTGTAAAATTTTTTTGAAGATTATTTTTGAATTTGTATTAAAAATTTTCTTTTTTTTTAGCACCTACCAACGACCTCTACAGGTAGGTTGATAGGTTCACTCTTTAGGCAAGCTACAGAGTTTCATCTAAAAGAGTACTTTTATTTACAATTTAAACTTAGACTAACTAATAAAAAGAAAATTAAACATATTAAAAATCAAAATAATTTCTAAATTTGGTTACTCTCCCCATTTCACAATTTCTTTTGGGCTGCAAATGGTTCTGTTTTGTTGGGCATTTCGTCAATTACCACTCAGGCTTTACAATCGGTCCACTAAAGCAATGGAAGGCCGCTCCAGGCAAACAGCCCCTTCTCTCTTCCATCCACCCAATTCCTAAAACCCTGAACACTGCAAACCTTAGACAGAGGTAGCTCCGCCGAGTACGCTCAACATCAACTCATTTTAAACTCGGCCGCTTCATAACGCCATGCAAGTACTTTCAAACGCCCGTCGACTCGGTAGGGTTTTGAAACCCTCGATTCTCCTAAGCTCGCCTGAGATACATATCATCACTTCATCTAACACTTGTCATCAACAATGGCGGGACCGCAACACTTTCTCTTCCTATTCACTCTGCTTCTCAGGTACTACCAATTTATATATTGTCTCTGCTTGGTAGACATGAAACCAAGTGCTGAATGGGAAAGCTATTTTAATGCATTTCTTTTCTTTTTTTAAAATTTAATATCCTGTTCATTAGCTTAAAAGCCTTGAAATAACGAATCAAATCCAAGAAAATCTGTCTATTTTTACTGTTGCAAATCTTTTTGGCTGCTGAGAAAGTGGAAGAAATGAAATTGAAGTCAAAGTAAAGAGAGGAAAATCTGACATGCTAAGTATTTAGAAGTCTTTTTTTTTTTTTAATTTGTCAAGAGAGGTTCCCATAGGAACCAAACAGAGTCTTAAATAATTAGTGAATGATCTTTATGATAAAAAGCTAAAATTTTGCAGGAGTTATTCAAGGAAATGGTTTACAAACATCAAGAGACCTAGTGTATTCAGTGATGACATCAAGGGCTTACTTTTCATCGCAGGCGAAAAGCATTGAAGGCACTCCCTCAGGTTCTTTATAAAAGTTTTGAAATGTGTTTGTGTTGGTTCTTGGAGATTGTTTTCTGATATATGCTTTATACCGTTGAATGCAGAGACTGTGAAGGAACTTTATGATAAGATGCTCCAATCCGTGCATGATAAACAAACAATGCCTCCAAATGCTTGGTTGTGGTCATTGATCGAAAATTGTAAAACCCATGATGATATCAAACTTCTATTCAACATTTTGGAGAATCTCCGGAGATTTGTTAGTTCCAAAGCTCATGTTTTCTGTTTATTGATTATTGTTCCTTTTCTAATATTCTTTTCAATCAATTGTGTTTGAGTTGTTTCTGCACTTGGGGTTTGGTTGCAGAGACTGTCTAATCTTCGCATTCATGCCAATTTTAATTGCAATCTTTGCCGGGAAGTTACTAAGGCATGCGTCCGTGTAGGGGCTATTGACTTTGGTATGCCTTTTGAATGTGGCTTTAGTGATTTGGCACTGAATTCTTGTCCTAATGTGATTAGCCATTATGATGACAGTTTTTTCTCTTATCCTAACTTGTTGGTTCCGTCTAGACTCTGAGAGAAACCATTTGGTTGAATTACTGGTTGTCATTTGACATCTGAATCTTTGAGCCTGCTAAGCTTATTCAAAATATTATAAAGTGCCATGTAGATTGTGGTGTTTAATATTGACTGAAGTTACTTTTGGTTTTTGCAGGAAAAAAAGCTCTGTGGAAGCATAATGTGTATGGATTGAGTCCTAGTGTTGGATCTGCCCATCATTTACTGGTATTAATGGGTTTTACTCTTGTTTTAGGCTGTTCAAATTCTTTTGCTGCTTCACTTTTGCAATTTTAATTCCTGCTGTGGTTCTACTGCAGTTGTATGCCAAAGATCACAAGGATGCTGAACTCATGGTGGAAATCATGGAACTTTTGAGACGGAATGACTTACCATTACAATCTGGAACAGCAGATATTGTTTTCAGGTTTGCTCACTTTCTGGTTAAGAATAATTGCAGTTTAATGATTGTATTTTCTTTTGCTAAACATGGTAATGCTTGTCTTGTGGAGAAAATCCTGTCAAATTTACAAAGATTCGATTAATCTGGAAGTAAAAAAGAAGTTCTCTGTCAAATTTAAATTTAAAAATTTGATCCTTGTCCACTTTTGTCAGGCCAGGACGCTCTTGAATCTTTCATTCTTTAATGTCTTCTAATGTCTACATCTACATGTTGGATTTGTGTATATGTGGTGTAATATACATCTTTAAATATGCTCATGGTAGAAATGATTCTATAAAGATGGATTAGGCTTTATAAGTAAACAATCAATATCAATATTTCATGTGCTTTAATCATGTTGCAACTGAAACGTTCAGATGCCACCATTGTATTCCTGTTAAATCTAGGATTGGATCTAGATCATGCTTAATCCATATGCGGACTTAGCTGTCGTCATGGAACAAAACTTAACTAGTGGCCTGTCGAGTTCTTTATTTTTAGCTGAACTTAGATATCGACTAGCTTTTTCATTCTATCTGTTGTCATAGGTATTCATTTTATTGCTTTATTGCTTTTCACAGGATGGTTATAATATTGTATTTCGCTTGAAACACTTGCAGAATTTGTTATGACACAGATCGTTGGGACTTGATCTCTAAATATTCTCGAAGATTTATCAAGGCTGGAGCAAAACTACGACAAACTTCATTTAATATATGGATGGAATTTGCTGCCAAAAGAGGTCTTACAAGTTTCTAGTGCTTTTACTTTTTATTACTTCAAAGTGGTGTTCATCCTTTATGTCTGTTAGACTGGTTCATTGTAGCGTAGGAATAGTTACTGATTCAGATGGGGCCAGGAGGCAGGAGGAGTAGGGGAGATGTCCTGGGTGTGTCAGGGGTTTTCGATCAGTAAGTCAGTGAAAATGATATTGAAGTTACTTAAAGTAGGTTAATTTTTTATTACCTCTGTTGTATACTGCTTGTTTCTTGGGTTTTGCCTCTTTGGGTAGCAATTGCATATGGTCACTCATGTATACAAACTTTTCATTTCATTTGAATTGGCCAAACATGGCCTATGTTTCTGTGATTGAGTCAGAACTTGCATCTTAGAGCAGTTTCTTTTGCTCAAAGGGATAGTTTCTCTATAATGCTTTAGGATTAATTCCATGTTTCTAAAGTGTTTCAAGTTTCTTACTTGTAGGAGACACTGAATCACTGTGGAAAATTGAGAAGTTGAGATCTGAGTCTACGAAGCAGCACACTCTTGTGACTGGGTTTGCATGTGCTAAGGTAATAAGGTTCTCTATTATCCGTTCATGTGCTGGGTTCAATGAGGGAATACTTTTTAATATGTAAAAGCATAATATATCACTCAAATGTTATGATTCTGGTTGACCTCCAACCCGATAGACTCTCCAACCCGATCAAGTCTATTTTGGTTCCAGCTCTGTGTGTAAATATTTTTTTGTGATTATTGGTGTTTTGCAGGGTTTTTTGCTAGAACGGAAGCCTAAGGAAGCTGCTGCTATCATTCAAGTGCTTGATCAGGTACACCAAGTGACTTCCGCTTGGTTATAGTAATATAGTATCTCAAACCCAAAAACTCACCATTGAAAAAACCTAGGAGATTAGTAGTTGCCTTTACCCAAAAGCATGCTAAGGTATAGGATAATCAGTGTGTGTGCATAGAGAACCTCCAAAATTTCAATTTTTATTCAAGGTGTAAAATGTGTGTTATCATAATAATAAATACAATAAATAAATGAACAATTAAAGTTAAGATTGAAAAAATTGAGGTGTAAAACAATTTTGCTTAGGTGTCCTGCTTATTATATCCAAGACAAGTGACTGTAAATTTCTGGCACAGTTATGAGGCTGTATTAGTTGTATGAAGGGATTTTTTTTTCTTTGCTGTTCTCTAAGATGTGAGTTCTAAAATTCAAAATAATTTAGGGCCTAGTATCATGTAAGTCTATATTTGGTGCTGAATTTGATATTTGCTTGCATGACATTATTTTATTTCCTGGATGGTGAAGAACAAGGATATTTGTTGGGTGTCAAACTTTATCCTTTTTAGTGGTTTTGTAATAGTATTTAATAATTGCTGTAATTTTATATTTAGTATTTGTTCACATGCCTGCCAGACTTTATCTGATGCAAAGAAGACGGGTATTACGGTTGAACTTCAGAAGCTGGTAAATGAGTGGCCTTTGGATGTTATAAAGGATCAAAAAGAGGAGGATAGGAAGGTTAGTTTTAGTAGTGTATTTATGCTGCTTTCTATTTTACTAGTTTTTATGTTGCTGGAAGCTAAGCTTACACAGTTTTATGCTTTGTTCTGTACTATCCAGCAGGCATTAGCTACTGCTTTGAAATCTGATATCCCTGCCATGGTTACTGATCTGTTAAATGAGGGCCTAGAGGTGAGTGTAAATTTGGAAGAGCTGATAAGGAAAGAAAGTGTTCTGGCATAAAGGATTAGTCGGTGCAAGTTGAGAATGTCTTCTGGAGCTCTGACTACCCCTTTGCATCACTGAATGGGGAAATTGAACATGTTGCTGGCCGTAGTTGCTGGGAAAGGGCTCTTCAATGACTGCAATCTTTACAAGTTACTTTTGAGATCCTTCCCCGATTACTTTGTAACTACAACAAAAAGATTACAGTTTCGCGTTTCTTAGCTGTAATTTCATTAGCGATCAATAAACTCAGCATAACTTTTGTTCAGTTCCATGTCACAGTCAGTTCTTAGCTTTTTCTGGAAGCAGACTGCAGATGGGAGCAGCCGAGGATATTTATTCTTTAGTTCCAATTCAAATTAAAATTCATTTCATATTGATGTTTCTCTGGGTGAATAATTTTATCTCAGATTTACCCGAGGGATGTGGACTTAATTGTGATGGAGCTAATTCTGATTCCCTCATCATATTGTTCATCTGAATTTTGTGTTTTCTTCTTATCAAAATAAGATTGGTATTCATTTTACTATCTCGTGCAACTGAGATTCACAACATGATGTTATTCTGCTTTTAAAAACATCTTCTTTTATTATCCCATTGTGCCTTTTTTAAGTCTTTTTTTTTTTAATTGCCGCTAGAAGAATTACCTTCGTTTGCATTGGAATTAGTGTTCAAGAATTACCATCTTCTAACGGTTCCATGTAGTTGTTGAACTAGCTAGAAGATGGCACAGTCTACTGGCGCAAAAGATACAACTTCTTCCTCCAGATCATATCCAACGTAATAGTTCCGCTGCTGATAATTTCCAATAATGGACAAGAATTTATCCGACTTTAACATTCCTAGGCACCAAAACCCGCTTGCCGGTTGCACATAGGTCGTTTCTTTCGTAAGTATGACATCAGTGCCATAAAAATGAAATGTCACGTCTGGTTGCAAGGCCATGTCCTCATCAGAACCTTCAAAGCACAGTTCCAGTCCATGATAGTTCCTCTTCGCTGGTAAACTTATAGCTTTACTTAATGCTTCCACTAAAGGATCGAATGCCTCCCGTCGAAGTGTTGTGAATGTTGTGCCTGAATCAATGATAACTCCTCCTTGTCCTTCTATTAGATCAAAAGTCCCATCTGGGATTGGAACCTTTTCATCACCAATACTAATGCCTTCTAGAGTCAAATAATAGTATCTTTTTTCGCTGGTCTCCAGTAATGGAGTTTGGCCTCCTGCAATGACAGCTTCTGATCCCAAATACAATCTGCTTCCTCTTCCTGATTTCTCATTTTCTGGTATCACCATGCAGTATGCAAACTTTTKGTAATCCAGTTGAGAGACCAAGGACAACGGTCGCCGGCTAAGGCCGACAATCCCAGTTTCGTTTCCCATGATAGGACCAGATGTTTTTCCAGAACAACCAAAATAGAGATTACCAACGTTGATAGCATTCCCATCAGCGTCTTCAAAGATGAATTTGTCAGAAGAAAGGGTTCCTGTAGTTGTTAATCCGTCGACGTATCCCTGTCTGTATTGGCAGGAGTTGTCCCAGCAGAATGTTCTCTTCATACCTAGGATGTAACAGTAGTATGCATCACATGATAGCTTCTGGTAAGTAGAGGACTTGGAGGGTTCAAAGTGACGTGAAGTTTGGTAGTTGCAGTGTTGGCATGGCATACATTTGACCCATGTGAGTTCACTTCCAGTGTCTGCTATGGCATACACTTCACTTGGAGGAGTGCCAATACAGAAAACCATTAAGTACTCGCCACTCTCAGCAACAATCTCGGATGAGATATCGCTTATTAAGGATGGTGAAGTCACAGAATGGATGTAGTTAAGACGAGAAATGGAGCGAAGTACTGCTGATTGGATACGATCCAAGGGGGTGAGGGAATGGTTGAAAAATGGTGATAGTTGTGAATCGCGATGGATTAAACGAACTGCAAAGCCATCATTGGAAGACTTTGTAATCTCCGAAGCCGATGGTGGAATGAAGGTGGCAATTACAAAGTAGAAAATGTTGAGAAACAGAGAGGTGAAAGCCATGTATAGAGTAGATTCAAGTAAAGAGATTACATGCCTGCCAGAAACCATGAGCAAACAATACCCTTTTAAGTAATTAAAAAGAGATGTTGGCTAATGTTTAGGTTCATATTTACGATAAGCTGAATCCATGATTGATATTTTTGCTAGAAATAGTTTGGAAAAACAAGGGCGTGAAGCACATTTTGGAATAAAAAAATGGTAAGTACGAAGATGATGAACTAAAGCATTTGGCTCAAAAAATGGAGCACTTGGAAATGTGACTGGTGAATGTCTAATGGTGTACTTGTGGCTCCGATAAGAATCATCAAATTAAAACTTGGTTCAACTGCCGTTTTCTGATGCACAGTTGAAAGGAATATTACATTGACAATTTAAGTGACAATGCTACTTTCGATTTTCTTTCTCCAAGTGATTTAAGTATCCAACTAATCTTCCTATTTTCAGTGTTCGCCATTTTCTCTTCAGTATTCATGGAAGAAATGAAACTTGGTCTCTTGTTTCCCCTATATTGACACAAGAAAGATCATAGAAGTAACCATTGTTGTGGCACATACGAAGCTGGAGAAAACAGATCAAACAAAAGTTTACGAAGTAAGACCCAGATGGGCATTGCAAATTTGCCATGACTGTGGCACGCATACCTGATTCCACGTGACTACGTCCTTTTGAGTGATCAAAACCGCTTCACTTGCTTAATTTCTTAAAACACAATCAACAAACATTTCTCTTGCAAGGAAACCCATAAGCCCACAGCAAATTTCTCAACCAGAACTTTTACTTTCATAGATCAAACCACCATCAAAATATACATACACTGTCAATAAACAGCTAGCTTATATTAACGCGTTTCACTACACTTTGAAATATTGCGTCTTCCATTGATGAATGTTAAAATACAGTTATTAAAGCAAAAGAAAGAGCTTAGACTCATAAAATTTTGTCATAAACTTGTTTGATCACATTGGTAATTAACAAGCCTCTCTCCACTTTGTTCCTTCACGATCCTCTACGTCGGTGTAGTGATTCTTGTCAATAACATGTTTTTTCATGGAGCTATATAGCTATTTTAATCTCTTTTTCTCTATGTACACTTTTCTTCCTATAAACACAACAGACAAGATAACATTTAAGATCCATAAAGTCCATATAGAATTGACTACCTAGAGAGTCAATATATCTCTTTTAATCTTCCCAATTATTGAAAATTCACGTCAAACTTTAAAATTACAAATATGGTAAGGAAACCCAAATTGAAGTTTCAAATATAATATGATAAAATGGAAAGGGCNGCGATTGATGCAGCGACTTGGCCACAAAATTTGTCAAAAACATTGCACACTTTTTCCCATCGCAGACGCGAATTTCCTTCGTAGCCCAAGAGACCGACGGCGGCGGCTGCACTGTTGCCAGAAAAGAGCAATGCCACCATCAGTAGATCGGCAACAATGATAATCGACACCAAACCCTTCTTTTTACCCTTGTTTGCAATCAGAAGAATTAAAGAGATTGCTGCATATGCGCATGCTATCACATTTGACACCAAATGATATCTAGAAAAGAAGTTAAAACCATTATAAGGGAAGAAAATTAACAAATGAAGAAAAGAAAAAAAACTTGGGAATAATATCAAAATTGAGAAGATGACATTATGGTGATTGTATTTCAAATAGATAGCAGATCCCTGTGAATTATATAACTATATATAACGATGGATTCAAAATTCATAATCTGTACATATATATGAGGTTTTACCTATTTAGATGATCTCATCCATGCATGGTTTATGGTTTCTTAGTGAATTATATTTACAGATGGACACAAGCCAAAAATAATAATAATAATAATAACCATCGTATAAAAGTTTAATTAACAAATGTATGAATTGATCCGTCGAAACCAAACCACCTACTTTCATAAATATAGAAAACGACCTTAACCCCTGCGACTGGGCCAGTGGCAATTAACGATGATTTAATTAAATCGTTTACTGCTCATACATACACAAATCAAATTAAGCTTTCATTCAATCTAAGATTTAAAAGAATATATATATCTTATGACTTAATTTTTTTATTTAATTTTATGCACTTTTTTCTAGTTATTTATTTTTTTTAATTTAACGGTGAAAAGAATTGATCTTTTGTTGAACCTTAATTAACGGCACTAAGATGTTTTATATAGAAATTTAAGGATGAACTTACATGAAGGAAGACTGGTATCGCCACCTAGCGGAAACGGGAATATTAACGGAAGGAAGGCTATCCACGATCTTGACTGGAACAACCTTGGTCTGCTTATTCACTCCCATAACTATGACAGCAACAAGAGTGAGCAACAAGCACAGAAACCTTAGAATCACGTCACAGTTACCCTCTCTTCTTTTGTTCGCTACTTTGCTATCCATACCATCCATTATTTGAACAAGGTGATCAAATCCTTTTGAGAAAGAAAGATCTAGCCAGCAAGAGAAGAAAGAAGTTTCTTGGAATTCAAAGATTTGGAAAGCGTGCAGGCATCAATGGAGAGCTTTAAACAGAGAGTCAGCTAGAGTAGAAACGTGAAAGGAAGAAAATAACAAAATTCCAAAAATGGTATGTGTTTCGTTTTTTGCTCTAGCTAGAGAGAGCCCATCATGCATATTAATTGTTAACTATATAATATAGTTTAAAAGATGAAATGTACGTATCAATGATACGACGTGCCGTTGGTATCTCATATATATGTGGCTGTAAACACAAACGCAGAGACAAAGTGTTAAGAACATTGAATGCAAGGTGATGAGTTAGAGCCGGACAGGAAAGTAGTTGCTTTGCTCATGAAGTAATGCTAGCACGTGGAACTTTAATGTGAAGGCAACATAATATCTACTTTGACAAATCTATCTCACGAAAGGCCAAGCTTAAAATTTCTGCCGATATGAAATTCACCCGATTTAGGTAGGCTTTGATTGGCTTCATTCAATTTTAATTAATTGGATACGCTGGCATTTTATTGTTTTATTGTACTTGTACGGTCTATGTCTATATATTTAGGTACAATTAGATAGCTTCATTAACTTAATTTTCACCATTAGAGCCAAATTTGGTTTAATTAAAAAATTATATTATTCACAATTTGTAAGAAACCTTTTAACTGTAAGCGTGAGTGACTGTAAGAAAAATTTGTGTTATCTCTAATACTGCTGCGATCGAGGAGCTTTTGAAACTAAAATGGAAGTGGGCATCGGTGGCTTTGTCAAGTCGTTCACACTATGTCTCGCATGCTTCCAGTGAAGGTTGCAAATGAATGATGGCAGCAAGCAAAAATTTGAGAAGAGGTCAATAGTTGTGTATAAAAGCTTCGCATATAATTATTTAATTAATTAATGGTCAAACTTTCTCGCCGGCAGTATGGGCTCAATTAACGCCTCAATCCTGACTCAAACTCAACGAAATCAATCAGTTCATTTCATATTATCTCAACGACTAACCAAGTTAAATATTATCTTCGAGTGCTTGAACCGAACAAAGGAACAATCCAACATGCATCTGCATGGTGTGGTCAAATAGCTCTATCTGCAAGCAGCAGTTTTGTGAAATCCAATATCAGAGATCAGATAACATATTATTCCAGGTTATACGGATAACAACACCTCTTCTTCTCCATGCATGTATCATAGTTCTCCAATCCATGTGGTACTCACACATATGTAGTACATAAAGCTTCAAACAAAACGAAAAAACAAAAACAAAAAACAGTACTGTGTCGGTAAATCGTCTTACAAGGTTTGGAAACAGTTTTAACAGTTAGAATTAGACGTTCTGAAAGGCTATATATACATTTTCTACGTCAATATAGATATATATATATGTATTTAAAGGCAATTTGAAAATTAAAAAGTTGAAAAATAAGAACACAATTATAGCATTTTAAATTAGTTTTAATTCTAAATTTTTTGATTAACTACATCCTCAATTCGTTTCTTTCTTCTAAACAAAAATTGTTTGATGATGTGCTTGTGATCATATACTTGTACTCGAATTAATATTTCTCGTAATGGATCCAAATCTCATAAGCTAAGTTATTATTATTTATTCATTTTGTTAGTGGTAATTATTCATAATCTATTCACTGTTATATAGTTAAAATATTTTTTTAAGAAAAAAGTGCTGATGTATATCGACAATCTCATTTGAAAAGACTTTCCTATTTTTAAGGTCACAGTAGTCTTATATTTATTAGGAAGTTAATGCCAAATTGTATAATGTCGAATCCATCACCTAATATTTTGACACATGAAAACAAAGCATCTCAATTTAATTAAATACCCATAATGTATGCTCCTTAAATTGTTCCCAACTGATATCTACCAACTGTATATGACGTAAGATTATTAATTATAAGACTATTTATATGTAGAATATGGTAAAGTCTACTCCCAATATTATTATTATCATTACCAGCGTAGTCTTAATTCATGTCCTAAAAGCACATGTTAAGCTCTTAAAATTTATACTTTTTTATTTATTTTAATAATTAATTTATATTAAAAAGTGTAGTTTTATTATAAAAATTCTTAAATATAATAAAATAATTAATTTAACATAATTTTTAAGATAAATCAATGATTGAAAGAAATGAAAATACATAAATCTTGAGAACTTAACACGTTACCTTATTACACATGTTAAGGTTACCCTTATTACTATTTACACGAATAAGAGATCCTCTTCTAAGTAAATCTCTCTAATATTAAGTAAAAGAGTTTATGAAAATACGAAGATATGATTAAGATTTTTATAACTTAATGATAAGCACTTAAAAGTGTACATTTATTGTAAGTTTAAATATCATTTTTACACTTTAAGTGCTATTAATTT
>JANKKB010001155.1:0-14637 GCA_026225775.1 Bursera palmeri
TTTATAAAACTTTGTATATATTGTAATTTCTCGTAATGTTTCATAGGGTTTCTTAATTTATCCATCTTATAAATATACCAGTACATAATTTTATTTGTAGATCCTAAATAATACTTATATTCCAACGTTCCCATGAGGTTTTGTTAAAAATAATGGAGCCCCAAAAGGTTTTAAAGAATTCTCAAAGTCCCACATAGAGTCTAATCAATTTAATGATTTTTTATAAGGTGGGCATGAAAATAATCAAATTTAGGGGACGTATTTTAAGAAAAAAAAATCAAATTCTAATTCTTTTTATTATCTAGCCAACCCACAAACATACGCTATCTGACTGGAATGGCTCCTAAGAGCCAATGGGGATATTATTTGGACTATAAAGACCCTTATGAATCGATTAGTACAACAAATTGATTATATAATAAAAAATAATTAAACATATTATTTTTCACAGCTGTACATCAGATTTGATTATTTCTTACTATTTTTTTAATTTTTTGATATCTTTATAATATAGTTACGTATTTATATTTGTTTCTTAATGAAAATTCATCAACTTAATTATACTTCAAGGGCCATAGTTCAATTTTTTAAAATCTTTGGGGCCCTTCGGTGAAATCTCAAGTACGCTGTTGGAAATTTTCCTAAATTTAAGAAAATAATTTGTATTTATCTTATTTTCATAATTTCAAAAATCATCTAATCAATTTTGTAATTTTATATTAAATGTCGATTCGAATTATTCAACAAACTTCCAAAATTAGCTGAGATTAAAAATAGTAATAATAATTATAAAATAAATTTAGAAATTTGGATGTGACATGAAAGTGAAAGAAGAACTTTGTTCAGATGCAGACACTAAAATACAAATGAGAGAAGGAGAGAAAGGAGAGGAGAAATGGACAGCTGCCGGTGGAAAATGGGGAGGACGTTGACCTGGCCTGGATGATGACGATTGACGTGAGTGGTTGGCCATCGAAGTAATAGCAAAAGAAGACAGCCAATGACGCAGGTGTACGGCAACTAAACTGTACACGCCTGACCACTTGATGATCCCCCCCACCACCACCTGTCTATTGGTCCCACCACGAGGGTGACGTCACTCTCTCACGCTCTCCAATGCGCACGCTAGCCGACACACAAATATCTCTCTCACGTCCTCTTTCTCTCTCTCTTTTAATTGTCTTTCAGTCAAAATAATATTATACTTGTTATTTTTTTAATTATTAAAAATGAAATACTCCAAAATTATAGAATAATTATTTAATTAAATTAATAAAAGTTTCTTAAAAAGGAAAATTTATTGATGGAGCTTATTTTGATCCCCATTCATTGGCCAATCTATTAAAAGATGTTGATTTCATTGAAATGAAATACTGGTTAATTTAAAAAAATAATTTTTTAATTAGTTATTATGATTATGATTGTTTTCCTGAATTTCACCTAAAATGGCTACAGGGGAAGAAAAATCTGAATTTATTAACACAAATGATGCCAACAAATGCATTGAGAAAGCATTTACACAATCATAAATTCGGGTAGCATAAGATGAAAATGAAAAGAATGGCATCAACCACCGCATGCAACAATCCAAATCTAAAAGGATAATATTTCCATCTCCCATCCGAGGTTTAGATGAATTAATTCTTACATGATGAGTAGAGTAATCTATATGATGCTCATACAAGAGAATCATAACGTGAACATTTATACTTCAAAAACCAACAATCAGGATAATGATTAATTTGTTGCAGTGGTTTAGAAGCCATTTCTGAAATCTGAGGGAATCAGTATCAATGAACTATCAAAGCAATAACCACCTAGTAGTTCTTAAAGCTTTAGTTTAGGAACACTGGGAAACTTTATTGAGTAGCCAAGAAGCAATCAATATCTAAACCAAGCGGGAAAAAAGTTGGCTCTTTCATTTAATACATTTTGGACTTCTGAAAACACCTGCAAGAGTTCGTTTTATTTCATACCTAAACTTCAACCTGAAAAGCAAAGTATTACACATCATCTGTAAAGTCATCCTCCCAACATCAAGCTATAAAGAAGAGATTGGATGTGTCCAGGTATTCTTCCAGCATATGAAGTGGACATGGAAGCATCTGTTCGTGACTTGCAGAATATGGCTCTGGAAATTCTTAATGCGTGCTTTCTAAATTATCTGCAATGAAAAATGTAAGCAAGATTCAAAAGGAGAATATTCCATGCGCAAAGTACCCGAATTTGAAACTCACCATGAGAAGATCGAGAATTTGTTGCCGAGAAGTCAGATGAAGCCATCGGGATTGATATTGAGAGCTGGGTTGTTGAGAATGAGGTCTGGTTCGATCTCTCATCATCAAGACAAGTCCACGAGTCTCTGGTTTTGGGCCACTCATCGAAGAAAGGACGAAGAGACTGACCCTCTTGTTTTACTTGCTCTCCTGAAGAAAATTCGTTGCTGAAAAATGAATGCTGAGGATAATCATTCTGCAAGATGGATGTGTTGGTTGATTTAGACTGCGGGAGTGACGACACTCTAGATTGCATCAGAGGCCATGTGCTGTCTAGTGGAGATTCCATCTGCGGACCCCTATTGCTTCCTGAAGCTTCAGAGAAGAAAATATGCTCACCAATCTCAGGTTTAAGCCCTTGAACATACCTACATGATCAGCATGATTAAAAAGCTAAAGATCAATGTTATAGTAGGTTTACTCAGATACTAAAATTTTTTCATAACTATATATATATGCACAGTCAAACTTGTCCTTAATCTCTTAGATTTCACACATTTGTACTTACATATCTGATCAAAACCAAGAAGGAAATGAAAAATGGACATAACTGATAACCAAGTAAAAAAAATGTAGACAATCAAACTAACAGATGAAATTTAGAAGACAGATTGCATAAATGCATTGAACAATGCCAACGGTATTTATCAGAAAGAGCAGCAGAGAGCTGCTAATCAAATTTTTTTATCCAAAATGATAATAAGCACAGATGAAAAGGTCATGCAAGTACACACAGCAGGCAAATGAAAAATGAGAATTATTAATCTTGCAAGGCTTGAAGGTTACAAACACCATACTAAACTGCATACTCGCAAAAGTCTGAAATAACTGTGACCCTCAGCATATTTAAAATTTGCCAAAGAGCAATGTCAATCTATGCTTTGACTTCTGAAACATTTGCTAATTACAAAAGTTGGGTGACCCTTTCCATTCAGTTAATATGCAGAACTTGCACTACAGTAACATCCAACAGCTAAAAGAGTACTCAAAGAGCTTCTTCTAGTCAGGATGGCACAAATCAAATATCGTAAAGCCCACCTTTTTTTTCCTTTGGAAACTATGGAACTCAACTTCAAAGAATTATGGTCTAAAAGATTTTTGACATGGAAAATACAAAAGCTATGAAGTGAACAGAATCCTGTTTTGAGCTGAGGGCATCAACCACACAATTGCATTTTTTTCTTCTCCCAACTATTTCTATGTGAAAATAAAACCATAATTATAAGGAGCCACATTTACCAATTCAGAAGTACAGTTGGATAAAATGACTAAACAAGAAGTAGCTTAACCTGATGAAAACCTGCAAGAACATACACATTGGTACCTACCAAATATTTTGGCAGCCAAAACAAACAGCATATATTGATAATTCAAGATATTAAGGAAAGTAATGTACAGGGCTCCAGCCTGAATGTTCCACAATTACCTGTACAGATTATATATTTCAGGATGTACTTACTACTCATCTTTCTTTGAAAGATAGTAGGAAGTTATTTATATTGACATAATATTTATGCAAACCACTTGGTATATCCTTGCATCCTCCCTTTTAACAGAAAGCACTAAGAGTCAATAAAATAACACTAGTACAGAATGCTTGTCAGATTTCTCAAAAAAATCTAGCAAAGAAAACAGAAAGCAAAGTTGAAGACAAAAAGAAGACGGATAAAAACACTCTGCAAACAAAACGGGCTTTGACGACCATCCTCATGGACATCAGGGCCCAGAAGCCTGATGAAGGAAATAAAAAAGTTTAAGCAACTTGTCCATTTCCCAGATGGCAGGAGTCTTCCAACATAACTGTAATCACTCTCATCAATGGGCCCAGCGTTGAGTAGATCAGCAACAATTTAACACAAAAGCTTTATAAACTCATTCCAGATAACACCTTAAACAAGTTAAGTATTCTGTTAGCTGGTGCAAGATTTTAGAAAAATGATGGTTTTTAACTTTATGAAACTACAATTTGCAGCGCTCAAGCTTGGAAGTAAATGATACTTCCCTTCCCCCTTCCCCCTAAAGACTTCAGGCAAACTTCATACATATAGTTCAACAAAAATCAGCCTACCCCAGCTAAAAATAGACAGAAAGAGGAGAAACTTCATAATGATCCACTTATAAGCACGCTCAGGACAATTCCTAATGGTTGTCAGACTTCTGGGACAAATCTCACAGAGAAAACAGAAGGCAAAGAACCAGACCAAGAGAAAGTCTGTCAGCCAAGAAAAAATTATGTTAGGACACTACAGATTTCTTCATCCATCCTTGAAGACACCAGGGCCCAGAACCCTGAGATGAACAGAAACTTTGGAAGTTACCCACATGGCAGGAGTCAAACAATTTTTCTAATACCACACTACATTGACACGGGCCCAACAATCTATGGTTCTCATACCAGGCATGACAGCTAAAAGTAACCTAAATTCAAACAAATATAAAAAAGAGCAGAGAACTTAAAAATTTAAAACATAGCAACTATATAATCTTGTATAATATCATTACAGTAGAACCTAACGAAATAGAGCAGATATAAATCTAAAACCATATGTTTCTCTAAAGTTTAGTAAGCAAAATTACCGTGCTTTTCCTATAATGTCCAACTGGTCAAGCAACCAAATACAGCAGAAGTAAGCTTTACTTTATGTCATTTTTTCTTTCTTTGAAAAAAATGCTATACCTGTAATCTTTGTTAGGGATTCCATAGGGGATAGACTCCACATTATAATGGGATGGATTGGCTCCAGAAACAGCGCCTTGAGGATTACTAAAGTGTAATGGAAGGTTCTGGAAGCTTCCAGTCCCACCGCTGCTTCCAGTGACAGTCAGTGATGTCACGGTGGACGATGATTGTGTCAAGGTTTGCGATTCCACAGGCTTTCTTGAACGGTTGCGGCCTCGGTGCATGTGGCGCTCACAGTACTTTGAGTCTGGGTATGCATCTTTGGAGCACCGCCATTTCTTGCCATCAGTCCTCCTGCAACGTCCCGGCTCAGGATCAACCTTTTTTCCATAGAAGGAGCAATAACCCACTGCAAAATGGTACTCAAACTGTCAATGTGTCACACACTTCCCTTACAAACTGTAACAACATAAGATATAGTTTAGGTTATCCCCCTTCAAGTTAAATAATAGACCATCAACAAGAAGGAAGCATGGATAATACAATGAATGTTATCATCCTTTACAGCCATAGTATCAAATATGAATAAATAAACCATGCTAAAAGTGACAAGAGACTAACAACATCAGACTGAATAAAAGAATTGGCATCAGCTAGATAAATCTTTAAATAACAACAATTAACAAGAAACTATTACCAAATCCTTGAGAATATATTCTTTATAAATCCATGACAAAGGCACTGGAGTCAGCAAAAGTTTCTGATAACAACTATTAAAACGAAGAAGGAGACAGATTGAACATGTCAAACCTTATTTCTTTAACAAGTTTCAAAAGAATGTTAAAAATGTTCAATTTTTGTCTCTGAAACATGATTTTAGTTCATCAAGTAAGGCATGTAATCCACAAATCTCCACTGTTAAAAGTGAATCAGTTCCAGGGGCAAAAGGGTGTTTCCCTATTTTATTTCAAAAAAAAAAAAAATTAAAAAATTAAAATCCCTAGCCACATAATCTCCGACTGAATAAGAAAACAAAAGATTGCAAAAGTGGCTCAAAAAAAGAAAAAGAAAAAGAAAAAAAACCATTTCATATGCATGAATAATCTGTTCACCATCCATTATTATCAACAACTGCAGAAGAAGTAGTAGTAGTTATAGACCCATCTAGAGAAAGACTAAGATGAAGACACATTTGCATATCGAAACTAACCATTTTCCAAAACGGGACAAGATAGGAGATTCCTTAAAATCAAAGGAAATGAAATGAAATCAAACACAAGAAGAAAATAGAACGAATAAGATCAAACAGGAGAGACAAAAGAAGAAGAAGAAAAGAGAAAGTTTTGAGGAAAAAGCCTTACTCGTGGGGTGATGAAAATAGCGATGTGAAACAGACTCAAAGCTCTTCTGTATAGGAAGAACAAGATCAGGTGGCACAGGCAAACCTGCCATCATGTATTTAAAGATCAGTGCTTGATGTTCCAGCTCTTGCCATTGTGAAACTGTAAATGGTGACCTCATTCCCACCATCCCACCTATCCCTGTCCCAACCGCCCCACCACCCCCACCACCACCACCACCATTACCACTATTCATCTCCACCCACCACCACCACACTATTTATAATAACACCAACCAACCTTCTCTTTCTATCCTAAAAACTCAACTTAAGCATGCCCTGGGACAAGGAAAAGCAAGAGACATTGACATAGATCAGCATCAGCCCCTGTCTCTAGCATATTAAGCGTGTCACAATCTTTTAGTTTGTGTTGTGTTGGGAAAGGGGAGCAGCCTCTGAGGAGGAACAAGCTTGCGAGCAAAGTTGAACTAGTTTCGGTCTCATTTTATTGGCGAAAAGCGCTTGCATTTTGCATTAATAAGGGTGTGTAAGTGACTAAGATTGTATTTAGTATTTCAATAACCAAGCTTTCACTGCTAATAAAGACAGGATCTCAAGGACAAATCTTGGTGGGTGTCCAAGATGAGTTGTGGGTAAGAAGGAGGTGTTGTGTTGTCAAAGTGAAGTGATGTAGTGGTGATGGTGTGTGATTCTTCAACCAGTCAAATGTGGCCATGTTTAACAGTAGCCATTCCTACAGCACCATTCATATCACATAATGTGAAGTAGTTAATACCCTGTGATATATTATTGAATTTATAGAAATAAAATTTAAAATAATTATCTTTTTGATTAAACTGTGACGCCTAAAATTATCTTGGTGATTTAATGGGATGATTGTATTTATAATTTTATTGAACTCTTTTTACGCACAACTAAATAATCAATTTAATTTTTTTTATTGCCTAGTTTAAAAAAATATGCAAAGTTACTTTTGATAGCCTATCAACTAACAATGGGCGTGCTGCGTCCATTGGCTCTTGAGTTAGCTAAGTAATTAAAAAATAATAATTTAACTATTTTCCAAAATACCCTCATTAATTTGATTACTTTCACATTTATCCATACAATAATGTCATTGAATCAAAGACAAATTTTAGATATTAAATTTTTAATAATACTACATATACAAAAAATCTATAAGAAAAATTTATATTAAACAAGATCACCGAGTCACTAGACTGATTTGGTAAACCTATCCAATAAAATGATGACATACGATCATAAGTGGGTCAAGAAATAGAAAAATAGGGGGTAACTTAACAAACATATCCAATAAAATGATAACACACGATCGTAAGTAAGTTGAGAAAACTTAAAAAGAAAAAAATTAATCGCCTTCAAATATATGACTGGTTACACATACTATCTCAGCATTATATGGTGCTATGGTTGTCTCATACGGTAGTGAACCCGGAATTGAATTTTTTGAGGGATAAGGTTTTGAAAAAAATAATTATAAATCAAGTCCAAGAATTATATCAATAAATAAACTTTATATAATAAAAAAATATTGCTAGTATTAATAATTTATAAAAATACTATAATGTATCAACTTGATTTGATTTGATTTCTTTATATAGTTTAGTGATTATTGATTTAGTAGGAAACCATTCATACGAGAAATCCTTAACTAAAAGACAAATTTATACCACTTTCCAGGGAATTTAGGAAAATAATCAGAATTGAGGAGGGTGTATTGAAAATAACCAAGATTTTTAAAATTTTGATTGCCAACCAAAGGGCCAAATCACTAAAGTGTCCGGCACCAAAGGACACAACATCATTGGATGGATTATTTCCACATCCTTTATTAAAATCTTTATTTTTATTTATATTTTTACTCACCCAATAATTTTATTTCATATCATGTTAATAAAGTGGTTATATATTTAGTATTACTCTTCATTTTTAGAATAACACAACTTTTACAAACATTTTTATACAAACTGTAGCATAATATGATCAAATAAGTGAGCCTAAAAATTAATAATATTATTTTGGATGGATGATGTGGTAATCATAAAATAATATTACATAAATTTGTAAGATTGAATTTGTATACGTAACACTACTCTAATTTTTATTATATTCAAAAAAATAAATAAATCATAAATTTTATGTTCTTAAACCATATTGGAGTATGACTATTTGTACCAAAATTAACAATATTTTTTTCTTTTCGAAAACAGTTTTTTTTTTTACTACATGATTGATGATTTATAATTTATATGTGTGAAGTTTTAGAGCTATCTTCTTATAATCATATCTTAATAAGTTATAATAAATTTATTTTTTAAAATCATTATTAGTTAAATTTATTAATGTTTGATTGACTAAATATAACATAATTTTATTTTACTAAACTTTATCGTTGATCTACGAATAACAACAATATTATATATAAAACTAAATTAAACAACTTAATCTATACAATTTGATCTACGAATAACAACAATATTATATATAAAACTAAATTATACAACTTAATCTATACAATTTGATGCACATGATCTTGTCACTTAAAAATATCTCACACTTTCCTCATTTTAATTTCATCAATTTTTGAAAATTTACATAGACTAGGCAAAATAATTAATAATCAAAGAACTCGAGCTTTTACAGTAATAATGTCTTATAAATAATTAAATTATTTATTTACTTTCATTTATTTACATTTATAGATGCATACAAGATTAATGGTATAAATAATATAGTTGAACAGAAAATTTAACTTTTTAATAAAAGTTTACTTCATGTACTAATTTAAAGATAATTTTGGAATTGAAGACTTACCAAATTTTTAATATAAATGTTATACAAAATAATTAAATAAATGTTTACTAGCAAAAGTACCCCTCATTTTTCTCATTTCTCACATTATTAAGCCTTTATGTTGAACAAAATAATAATTTTTTACTACAGTTCTTTTTATTTTTTACTTGTACTCACAATATTATTTCTCTGAGTACTCGTAATAAAATTGTTTAAAAGTTAATGTCTTACTTAACACAATGTTTATAATTTAAAAGTATTACATATATGTAATACAAAGTTATAACAAGCTAATGAGGCCAGATGATTTTTTTTTTTATCATCTCGTAACGGATGAGTTCATGCATATCTAACTCGTTAGTTATGATAAATTAATGAGGCCAAATAATCTATTAATCAAACTTTATATAAGTTAAAAAATGATTTTTACTCGTCAATTATAAGAAATTGATCAGTACAACACTCGTTATCACTCGACAACTCATAAAAAATGTTTCAATTCATTTAGAAAAGTATTTTTATTGTTAATATTGAACTTGATCAGATAATCAACGAAAAACATGGAACCGACTAAAAACACAATACTAACCTTTGAATTTGGTTATCTTAATTTATGTAATTATAACCTTTTATAAACTTGGATAATATTTGCTAATTTAACACGTGTCCACTTTGGTGCACCTTCACGTGACCATAGCAAAACCCCTTTAGAAGCATTGTTCATTTGTCCCCCTACCCACCCACTGCTACCCCTTTACCTGACAGCAACCATACGTGATGGGCTGGATTGAGGTTGGACGCATGGGCCCCATCAAGCCCAAACCCCACCACCAAAAAGAAAAACACACACACACAGAGAAAGAACCTGCTATAGCCGGTAAACCGTTAAGAACTCCACCGGTTGCTTGCTGCCGGGATAGAGGTGACATTTTTGCGGGGTCCACATAGGAAGCAGAGAGAAAGGAAAACTGTAATTTTATATTAAAGAAAAGGGTAGTGGGGTCAACCGCTGCTTTTCTTGCTTTTGGGGTTTTGTATCATTATACTCTTTGTGGGCCTAATGGGCTTATTGTTATTTACAAGGGTATGGACCACTAGACAACAACTCATCTCGAATTTAGCACCACATACATTCATATTTATCCATTCATGTGTACATATCCCTTTCGGATTCTGATTAAGATGCCTTCGCCTTCGCCAAGTTTCACATTTGAACTCTAAAATACATGACTTCCTTCCCTGTATCACATCAACTTCTTATCCTAGTACCTTTCCCCCATGCCTTTTAAAATAAGTGGCCATCTCTANCATGTGTACATATCCCTTTCGGATTCTGATTAAGATGCCTTCGCCTTCGCCAAGTTTCACATTTGAACTCTAAAATACACGACTTCCTTCCCTGTATCACATCAACTTCTTATCCTAGTACCTTTCCCCCATGCCTTTTAAAATAAGTGGCCATCTCTATCCTCTTCATCTCCGTCAATGGATTCAGTAGATAAAATTTTATATACACATTTATAAATTTGTTTCACTGTTTATAAGTTTTATATACATATTTATAATTTTTATATAAAACTGATACATCAATACATCATATGCACTTTAATGTAGCACAACCTTTAAAGTAATATTAAATTTAAGATTTTTATATACAAAATTATGTGATATAACTTATTTATTGTTGTATATGGCATTTTGTGGCTTCTTCAGGAAATATCAAAAGCATCCTCTTTCATACCGAGTTTTCAATATGAATAAATTGTTATATGTCAGAATACAAGGTAAATAACATCCTATCGACATAAGAGTCCCTCTAACTAGATGGTGACACATAAGGCCTGATTCGTTCACATTCTAAACTAAGTTGCCAAATGCAACGAACGACTAGGATGATATATTGGTCAATCGAGATGACAACAACCTAGGTAGGCAGTGAAAGTGTTTGCATGTCGTAATCCACGTTGATTAAGGACCTTTCTAGTACCAAAATGCACCGACACTAAGCTCAGTCTAAGAGGCCTCCTTGGTCTATAACCTGCTAAGATGAGACACCCACTCGGTAGGGGATTAACGTCCCTCTCGATCACAAGGGTAGAACGTTCGTGCCACTTAACGAAAATGGACAGCAATGTTCATGTCATCAAAAGGGTAAGACTATAAAAAGACAATTATCTCTTCAAATCAGTTATGAGCAAGTTAAGGCCAAATTAGATACAGAATCACTAGAAAACTATCTATAAAAAGCTATCCTTTTACAAGATATTCCCATCTCATTCATTTTCTAGCAAACACCATATATCCTTCCTCGTCCATCATTGCTACTACTTACCATCTTCATCTTTTATTTCCGGTTACCACCATCACTGTGAGACATCCCTCATAAGTTCTTTGTCATCACTTTGCCGCTCTTTTTGTTGTCACTTTCCATGCATTGCTAGTGAGATTGCTTCATTCCTTCTTGTTTATCAACCGAGCTCCAAGCTCAAGAGATACTTTATCAACCCATCCGCTACCACCCTCTAAGAGCATTTTGATCATTCCTTCTAATCTAGCGTACAAAAATGTCTTTCATTTAATTGGTGAAATTTTCTCACATACATTTATCACGTCATTTATAATTGTTATTATTATTTTTATTATTTACTTATTTATTCATCTTATATAATGCGAGAGTTTGTAATATAAGAAGAATAATGTTAAATGCTGGTACCTTATGGCCTAAGGAAGCCCTCGACTCTAAGGCCGTTCACATATATATTTTTTCAAAATTATTTTTGGCTTCCCTTATAATTATGTTTTTCTCGTCCCTATAATTTTTTTATTTACCGTTAGCCCCCAAACTATAAAATTCTAACTCCGCCCTGCAACCAACTCAAACAAAATGTCTTATACAATTAGATACGTCACAATATTATAATCATCACATCATTTATTAGAAAAGACTATTGATTTAGTTTTAATTTTGATCCTTTCAATAATATTATACGAAATTATATTATATAAGCTAGATACTAAAAGTTATGAGAACTACAATTCGATTAATTTTGTAAACAACTTTTTTGTCTTCAGCATAACGTAGCATCACTTTTTATTGCATATCATATTCCTCATCATCATTTATCGAGTTGTCGAGTTGATTTTTTTTATTAAAATCAACATAAATAAAATAGCATTTCTTTACAAGAACCAAAAAAAAAAAAAAAGTTTCCTAACATAACAAGTTGGAGCATCTTATGGCACATCAGTAGTGTTACCCAATAGGCCAAATGGAGACAGTTTCTGTGCTACCAAGTTATGCCATAAATGCAAGCATACTACAATTTTGGATTCATTTGCTGGATTTCTGTGTGTTTCTTATGGGTTTGGTCCAAGGTATGTGGGTCACATGACTCACATTGTTATGTAATAGAACGTTATCAAACACAACTTGAGCATAGCATAATTCCAGTAAAGAGGAGTTGTTTTTTATTACTACAGAAAAGAGTAACTTGATAGAGAAAATGACAACATTTTCAAACTCAACTCGTGCTTAAAGAAATTGAAGTCGTTGTAAAAGGAAACAATGAATTGACTCTTTATCAACCATATGCTTATGTCGCTATCTCACACATGGCAAGGAGTAAAAGATCTTTCACCCTCAAACAATATGGTGTATATATATACATATATATAAAAGGTAATTTATTAGAGGATGAATCTCAAGCCATTTATGACTTTTAAAAATTATAAAACTCTCTTCTCTTATTATTAGTAGATTAGGTTAAAATTTCATATATTTTGTTATTATTTTACTTTCTTACCAAGATTTTAAGGGTGAGGTTATTTACATCGGCAATTTTTTTTTTAACACCCATTGTTATAAACATACCCAACATTAGTATATAAAAAAATATTTTTTGTTTTTATTAGATTTTTAATTAAACTAAACATGATTTACTTAATTTGGTTAATTCTATAAATGTATTTGTGAAAATTTGAAGTTCAATCAAATAAAAATTAAATATTGTTAATTTAATTTCTAATTTTGAATATTGCTAATTAAATATCAATTTATTTTGCTAGTTTTGTACATATATAGATTTAATATTGCTTAGAAATATAAAAGTTTAAAATTTAAATTGTAATTAAATTTCCAAATAATTTTTTTAATAACCTAACCTTTCATCAAGAATCATGAAAATTTTTAATTTAAAGTAAAAGTGAGAAATGGTGATTTTTAATTGGTCTAATATGAGAGCAAACAAAAGCTTATTTTAAAAATCAAATATTCTCTTCCCTTCTCGAACCCTAACCCTAACCCTTACGTAGGATTTATCAACCAAACTTCTTAAGCGGGGTAAATACATAGACACCCCCAAGATTTGGTCTAAGTAACAAACTCACCCTTGTTATTCATAAAGTAACATAAAGACCCCCATTTTGATATTTTAAGTAACATTNAAGACCCCTATTTTTATGTGTCAAGACCCCATGTTTTCCAATTCTGGGGGTGTCTATCTTACTTTATTAATAACAGGGGTGAGATTGTTACTTAGATCAAACCTCGGGAGTGTCTATGTATTTACCCCTTCTTAAGCCCCTTCATGATCTTTAATGTGTGTATTAATCATTGTGACTTGCCGCGTGACCATACATGTTGCGCTATTTTGTTTAAAAAAGCATATGCAAAGTCAGAGAATTATAGGTCTCGGATGAGGGTCATGAAAACTCAGATATTGATGGCTGGGTGAGTTGAACTAATACTATTTTAGTTCTGTTACATTCGAAATATTTTCTTAGATAAATGAGCTAATGAATTTTGAAAAGTCAACTGAGGAACTCGATTGATANAAAATATCGTGGATCTGGCTGGTTTCTATGAATCAATACATATAACATCAGTTAAAGTTCAACGTGCTATGTCATTTATAGTTTGCCCAATTGTCTTGATTCACTGCGTGATTGCCATAGAGCCAGAGCATTTAACGAAATAATGAAATGGTATTTAGAACGTGAGAGTTTTTGCTTTGACATTACACCGAATAAGAACTAGGGATCAAGTGCCTTCTTTGTTTTGCACGCTTCTGCGGTTGCCTACACCTCATCTTCCATTTCCCATTTCCAGCGGGTCAGTTTTTATCTTCAATCTCACGAACTTTAGCTTCCTGAAAATTATTAATCCGTGTGAACCAAATAAGAAGTAAACAAAAACACAGTTTTGGATAGCTACAAGACAACACTCTNATCTCACCTGTACTGCCCAATGTTAGGCTCGGAAAGCAACTCATCAGAAAGGGTTGCCATTCTCTCCTTATTCAGTCTACTTGAGAAGAACTCTGATGCTGGCTCTATAACCTTGCCGACCTGTTAAATTGCCAAAAAAACCAGATATTTTGCCATGGAGTTAACACCATCCAAATAACAAAATAGTGAAATCATTCTGACAAGATACACATGCCTGGAAATGTTCTTTTGGTCTATCATATACTGATGAACCCGGTCTGCATTCGTTCTCATCTGTTCTATCATCTCCCCAGTGACTTTAATTATCTGCTCTGGCAAACAAACCTCTAAGTAATCAAACC
>JANKKB010001155.1:14786-38913 GCA_026225775.1 Bursera palmeri
CCCCAAGGTCATCCTCTCCAAATCCACTCCTTTATCTTCAACTATGTCACAACTCCCCCTTTTAATATCTCTATCACTTACCTCTCCTGATTTCATAGTTTCTTGATCATCAATTTGAACTTCATTACTCTCTGGTGGCATCTGCGCCAATTTCAAATTATCTTTACTTTGAATTTCAACTTCATTACTGTCTGGTAGCATTTGCTCTGATTTCAAATGCTGAATTTGAACTTCATTAGTCTGTGTTGGCATTTGCTCTGATTTCACGTTCTCTTTAGCTTCAATTTCAACTTCACTACTCNTCTGGTGGAATTTCCTTCTTCCTCCTTCCCCTTCCCTTTCGTGTAATACTACTCTCAGTTTCAATTACTTCACACCCTAATAATCCTGAATTCTCCACAACCACCTCATTCTTCTGACTTCTAGTCACTCTCGTAGCTGCTTGACGTCTCGGATTCCTCCTTGGCTTTATCGACTCATCCAAATTTTCTGTCACTATTTTGACCAAGATTGATGTGTACTCTCCAATTTTTATGGTGTCGTTGTCATGGATTTCAACGGGGGAATTAGGTTGCAGTTTGGTGCAATTAAGAGTTGTGCCATTGGAGGAATCCAGATCTTGGATGGTCCACTTCGTCGATTCGCATACAATTATCAGGTGCTTGGACGAGATGCCGTCGTCCTTGATGGTAACATTGTTGCCGCGAACGATTCGACCGAGTCGGATTGTAGATCCGGGTTTGAATTCAAGGGTTTCATCGGAGCATGGACCTTGGACTATGATCAGCTTTAAACTTGGCGGTTTCATGACTAGTTGGTTTCTGTGAGGAAGATGGCAAAGGGTTAGAACGTTTCTTGTATGCTTCTAGATTGGCAATCAATTAGCGAAGAAATAAAATTTGTGGAAGAGCATATAAAGAACTAAAGAAAAATATGGCATCTAAAGAAAGCTGAGTACTGACTACCGAGTAGAATTAAACATTTGAGCCAGACTTGCCCTATGATATGAACCACTAAATTAAAATATGAAAAGATAAAGCCATTAAGCATACTAGGGCTAAAAAATAAAGGAAGCAAATAAATCAACAATGACCAAAGTAGAAAACCACCATGACGACCAACAATTAACAATAGCTCATGATCAACAATTAACAATTTGAACTAAGCGAAGCAGCAAACCGAAACACAATGAGCAAACAACAAAGCAATCTCATTTATTGTTTTTGTTATAATTAAATCTTCAAATTTTATTTTGAAAATTTGATCATAGATCAAACGGTAAGGCGGTTGATTCCCTCAAATTCTTGTTCCACTGACCACCGTCACAGTCTTGTAGTCTCTTCCATTTTCTCTCTCAAAATCGCAAATAGGTCTTTTAACAATCAAGAACATCTGTTAACCAGTAAATATTTCTTTAAACCATAATATTAAATAGGTCGTTTAAAATAGATGTTAAAACTTTAAAAAAACAGTATTTAGTGTAAAAGTGTATATATATATTATTATTATTAAATGAAACTATAACAGGAATGATGACTACCCACATCCATAATTTTCATTCTCGTCCATTTTTCCAACCTACGAAAATTTGAAGCTAACAAGTAACAACGAATAACAATGAACTAACTAACGTCAATATGACATATTATACAGGAATTTATTCACTCTAATAACAAGGAACAACTTAAATATTTAAAATACCAGAAAATATAAAAAGAAACACACAAAAAGCTCATAAAAAAAATTACCGGCGGACAGGGGACTGCTGTCAGGCTAATCGGCGGGGCAATTGAGCTTTCCGGCGTCTGAATGGCGGTCGGCACTTGGCAAAGGTTGAGACCGTGAAAGAATAGAGAGAAATTAGGCTCAAGTCTTGTAAGGAGGTGAGGCACTGAGGCTAGGGTTGGGGAACCACAACANGTTACCCCCACAACAAACAGGGGTGGAGTCTGTTTCCTTTTAGCCCTTGACCTGATTGGCTTCCCCTTTAATTTTATTTTTACGGTTAACCCCCCAAGTATCAAATACTAACTCCGTACAACCAACTCAAATATAATCTATATATCTATATAATTATGAAGCATGAGTCTATATGGTTGACATATAAAATAATAAATAAAATTTTTTAAACTTAAGATTTTTGACAAGTAGGCTTTAAATAAAGGTAATTTCAATAACTTTTAATATTTAATTCATTTATTAAATCTCTTTTAATATGTTATTTAAGGATTTGAAGGTTTTTGAAGTTAGGAAGTAAAAAATAAAGTGGTTGAAGGTTTTAATATGAGTTAAAGATGGAGGATTAATAGAAGATGAATGTATAAAATTATGTAATCTTCATGTGATTATGACATATATTTATTTTAGGTGACTTATTTTCTCCTATAAATATAACTATCCTTGTGATTTTTAAAAAACAACAACATTCATAATTATTTTATATTTTCATTCACTTTTATTTCAGGAATTTTTAGACAAAGAAGAATGTTCTTTTGGTGGAACTTTGAGCTTAACTATTTGTGCAGAGTTTGTTTGAGTTATACGATGAATAGTTAGACTGTTGTATTCTGGAGGAGACAAATCATTGAGAAAAAACTGCTGCACCGCGTTCTAAGCTTTGCCAACCGTAGAGGGCTTGAATCTCCTTAAAGAGAGTGAAATATCTGTGTCTCAGTCTGTTTGATTTTATCATTTTTTATTTATTTTATTACTCTATTTTTATTTAATTAAAAAATAATATTAAATAAGCATAATCGTACAGTGCGCGGGCTTTGCACCTAGCATTTTTATACAATTTGATAGGTCAAAATATTATTAGATAAAATAATTACCACATCGTTTCACTGTAAAATGACTTCAATATCGTCTGAAATAAACTAAAATTGATTTAATGTAATTTTTTTTAAATCTTTCATCCCTTCTCATGCTCCAATGTCTTTTCTGGGCTCTCTATTATTTTTTCTTTTTAATCTTTCAACCCAATCGGTGTGAGGGTGTGTGAGTGTGGGCGGAGTGGACGATTTTGTGGGCTGGGCGGGACTCCAATTTTTAATCCATATAAGCAATTTTAATTTCTCTCCCCCTTTTTCTTTCTCTAAGATTTTACCCTCAAATTTTATCAATTTTTTAATTATTTTTTTATTTTCTCTCACTTAGTAAATAAATCATATATTTAATTTTATGAATTTATCTTATTTTTATAAATTACTTTGTCTGACTGGACCTATAAATCATATATTTAGTTTTATGAGTTTTTCTTATTTTTATATATCACTTTCTTTCACTTTATTCATAAATTATAAATCACTTTTTCTCCTTATTTTTAGCTCATACTTGTATCCCATTCATAAATTCAATTAATTCAAGATTGATGATATTTTCATTCTTGTTGAAAAATCTTATCCATAATATTTCACACAATAGAAGATACAAACTTTAACTTTAAGAAAACAATTAAAATATCATGAGATTGATCATCCTTGTCATAAAGATTTTCAAATTATTTCTGATCTTTATAAATTATGTCATTGATTAGTTGAAACGGGAAGGGCAAAACATTATTTCTTAATTGAATAAATAGATTCGTCTTAAGTTAGCTCTTTCTATTTTTACGACAACAACTGAAGGAGTACTTTCAACTATAAAGCATGTTAAAACAATCTATCACAATAAAATAGAGGATGACTTGCTTTGTTTTGTATATTAAACTGTGAAACATTATCAACTATGGAACATGTTAAAACAATTTATTGCAATAAAATGGAGAATGACTTTTTTAAGGATTGTTTGATTTTGTATATTAAAAGAGAATTTGTTAAAATTTTTATTTCAGAGTGATAATAGATAAATTATACTGTTTCAATAATAGGAGGTTACAACTTTAATAATATTTTATTATATTTACATATATATTATTTATTTATTTATCATATTATATATATATATATTTATTTAATATTTAATTATATATAAAAGATTCAAAAATTTTGAGGATAAGGGTAATTATATTCCGTTATTAGTTGTAAATATTTCTTTATTAATATTAATTTTTACGATAGATGTTTNCTGTTTGTTAAAGTAATAATTTAGTCCGGTTAACAAAAAAATTTTGTGGTTATGCTAACACAGATGCACGGGTGGGCTGGCCTGGCAGCTTGTGTGTTTGGGTGTGGCGGGTTTCGTCAAGAACTTGAGATAGGTCTGTCTATGGTGCCCAATTCTACGGAGATTCATTTTTGTTGGGGTTCAATTTGATTGTACTTTTATGCTTCTTGTTTTTTTCAGCGGCAATGACGGTTGAATCTGTAGCTGGAGGTAGAAGGATTTTACCGAATCAGAAGTACTATTCTTTTAGAAGGTAATAGATCCCTGGTGTTCACCTATTTCTCTCTTCTTTTTTTTTGAGTGATGCGAGTGCGGTGGGTGATGGGGTTGCTCGGTGACAATATTGTTATTGGTTCAAAATTTATAGCACCCAAAATAGTGGCAGTGGTGGTGGTGTTGGCAAAGAGTGCGCTTGTGATGGTGATGTGCAATTGGGGTGGTGGTATGCGGAATATTGTCCGTGAGTGTGGCGAAGAGATGTNGGTTGCGGGTGTTCTTTCTAGTAACATATGAAGGACGTGGTGGTGGTGGTATGTGTGGTGATTGGCGGTTGCTCGTGGCTTCAGTGATTGTTGGTGTGCCTTGTGGGATCCATCGGTGTGGCCTAGACAGCGGTTTGATGTGGTTATGGCATGGTGGTGGTGATGTGTTGGCCAGTGGCGGTTATGGTGGTGGTGGTGGTGGTGTGGGACTATGCTATGTTTGAATGTCTGCTGCGTTTGTAATTGTGATCTCTTTGGCTGGTCAATATTTAATTTAAATTAATCCTAATTTTGTAAAAGTGATGTAAGATTACCATTTTATCCTTCATTCAGGTAGATTTAACGTCTGGTAGCCTTAGCTGTTTACTTTAGGGTTGTTTTTGTTTTGTTTTTTTTTTTAAATCAGAGGATCCAACGGAGTCGACTCGGAGTGTCAAACAAAACGCTGTCGCATGACTGCTGCTGGACTTTTTTCCCGCCAAAACAAAACAAGGTAGAGAAGTTCCGAAAGAAGCAGCGTAATCGCTCAAACCCTAAATCAAAAGCAAATTGGTCACTCTTTCTCTAATGGCGCCATCTGCAGTTGCTGCCGATTCTTCGCCTCCTTCATCTCCGGGTTCCACCGAGAACCATCTACAGGTTCGGTTTCTTATCTCTTCACTTTCTTATTCACAGCTCTGCTTATTTTCATTTCCGTTTGTTTATTGAGATTACACGCTGGAAAACTTGTGGAATTAGAAAGATTCTTCTTTGATATATCACGCCTCTGACTTGATCGCCAATATTTTTGAAAGCATTTTTATTTTCGATTTGTCGTATTTCATGGATTCTTAGTTGTAAAAATTTGATTGCTAGCTATGTTCTTCAGCTGAGGTTTCGATTCTCGAGGCAGATTATGCTCATAAAATTAATTTTCTTATGATGATGCTTTTGTTGATTAAATGAGTTTTGTTGTCCCAGTTTCTGAAAATATAAAAGATTGGCCAAATAGATATATTAAGATCACTTGAGTTCAGAATTCAAAATGTTAAGATCTCTAGATTTCTTTTTTACTTTTGATTTACTAGAAAACAAAAGAAGCAGATAAAATCAAGTTGTTTTTGTTTCCTTGTCCACAGCCATTCTTTGTTCTTCACAAAGCTTCTTCTCAGAAAAAGAGAAAATCAACAGGAACAGTGAAAACCAAGAGGAGGATTGATTTATCTCCGTCATTACCTAAGAGTGTTGAGAAATCAGAGATTGATATTGCTGAAGAGTGTGATGATGATCGCTATGTGAACTTGCGTTTGGAAGCTTTTGAGATTGTTTGGACAAAGATTGAGTACAGAATCAAGGTTTGTCTCTTTGGCCAAGTTTAATTTCACTTTCCATCCATTTTCTGTAGGAGCAAATGAGGATATAATCTATATGTACTAAAGAATGAAGATTTGGTAACCCTAACTGCAGGATGTTTTAAGGAATATCAATACTAATGCCTTCAATGAAATTCATAATTGGGTTCGGGAGTCCTTCAATACTATTAGATCATTTGGAATGCCTACTTTCCATGAAGCAACTCAGGCTTTTCCTATTATGGCAGATGCTTCCTGTAGACAACTGTTCACTGGGCTTGTTTTAACCAGTAAGTTCTCAAATTAAAATTTCAGTTAAGGTTTGACAGATAAATGTTAGCTTTTATCAATTGGATGCAGGGATGAGAGTTCTAAATGGATGCAATCCATGTGATTCAATGATAAAATCCAAATCGATGATAGATAAAGGATCTGCATTTTTCCAAATTAAGCAAGCTGTGAAGGTGATTGTGGTAGATTATTTGATTTCAACTTAAGCAAGTTGTGCTGGTTGAATTAGCAGACCTAGTAGCATTCGTTGCATTATATATCATGTTTGTTCTAATGAAGTATATGATGTTTGTAAGAGACATTTTCTTTGTATATGCATGTCTCTTTTGTTCGGTAATGCATAATTTTGATTTTGTGTTGTGCGATATTCCACTTGGTATAACAATTTTGGGGATTGAGCTGCACTCTCCTTATGTTTCAGTGATTGTTCGTTAAGCTCAACCTTTGTTGCGGACTAATTTTGTTTTATATTCGACAACACACTTGTAATTTTAAGTAAATATCTTTCCCAAAGGGATTCTTGATTGAGTTATGATTGGCAGAAAACATGGAGTTTGTCGATGATCTGCTCACATTCGAAGAGCTTGGCCGCCATTTAAAGTCTCATGGATGTCATGTGGCTAACCTTTCATCATTAGATTTTACAACCAAGAGTGGGATCAGTGGTTGTCTAAGAAGTTTATTGAGACAATTCTTAGTGGCTTCTTTGGATGTAAGTATAGAACTGTTCATTCCTTTTAAAATTGAACTTGGTTTGCTCTCTCAGGACTTTGTTATTAATACTTATTCCCTTTGCTGCTTTTGAGCAGGCAATTGATATATCTATCTTAGCATCTTGGTACAAAGAGCAAGGGAACCATAATAACCCAGTTGTTGTAATCGTTGATGATATTGAGCGATGTTGTGGTTCTGTTTTGTCCGATTTCATTCTTATGTTGAGGTATTCAAGTCTTGCTAAAAAAACCATAGTTTCTCTCTTATCTGCTAGAACTGCTAGCTATTTATAATCCTAGGTTATTTTCATGCTGCTATATTATCCTCCCTTGCATCTAAATAACTAGATGGTACTCTTTTGGTTATTGTATTATTAATCTTATTTACCTTATGGCTTTTCTGAAATTTCTATTCAACCTGGACTTTTGGAATGCTCTTTTTTATTATCATTATTTATTTTATTTTTTTGTTGAAATAGAGAGATTATATTAGAACAATAAGTATACAGAGAAAGCAAGCTTTCCACAAAAATAGGACAAGATGTCCTAGAAACCCAATAGGATACTATAAACTACACCAAAGTGTAACATAACTGTCAAGAAATAAACTTATCTTTTTGCTTCTTAACATCAGTCTCAAAGGAATTCCAAGACTTCCTTTCTTTGTTTTTAAACTTCATCTTAACTGGGATGGGGTTTTGGAGGCATAGTATAAAGTTTTTTTATTGGATTGTTTGGGGGGGTCGTTGAGGTTTGTCTTTTGTAATCCTTTGCTTTACATCTTTTCCTACCAAGGATAAAAAAAAAAAAAGAAAAAAAATATTAAGAAGAAAACAACTATAACCCCCTGAAAAGTAAGAAAAACCCTTCCTAATTANGTTTGGGGGGGTCGTTGAGGTTTGTCTTTTGTAATCCTTTGCTTTACATCTTTTCCTACCAAGGATAAAAAAAAAAAAAAAAGAAAAAAAATATTAAGAAGAAAACAACTATAACCCCCTGAAAAGTAAGAAAAACCCTTCCTAATTAGGCTTTTGAAGCTTCCCAAGGTGTTGAATGAAGAAGGAATCTTCCTGAACTCCAAAGTGATAGTGCCAAAAGAACATCCTCCACATTCATGGCTTTAAAAACATTCTTGTATTTTTTTACAGCCATTAAACTCAAAGAATTGTGATGACTGCAGATTTCCATACCTAACAGCCTTTCTTCTCCCTTCAGTGTCTGTTTACCCTTCAATCAAAGCCAAAAAACAAGAAGCTGCTGCCCAAGACATGTTGAACTCCTTAAGTAACTTTTTCCACAAAAAGCTACCACTTAATGCAAAAATGAGTTGTCAGCACTCTCTAAATCTTTTTTGCACAAAACATGCCAACTTCAATAAGAAAAATAGGGGTTCTCCTTATAATGCATTTGTCAACACATCAGAAGAGAAGACCTTAATCTTGCTTCATTATGGACTTCAATTTCAAAGCAATTTGAAGGGATTTCTCTCTTCTTTATTCGAAGGGATTGTGGTTACTCTGTGCTTGTACTGTGTGTGTTTTTTTTGTCTTTTCTATGTGGACTTTTGGTTCACTTTTGTGTTTTCTTTTCTTCTGTATCCTTCATTAATATAAATTTTGTGCCTTGTCCAAACAAAAGACAAATGCATTAGAACATAAATGTTACTGCATTAACATCTTCATCGTAATTCAAAAATGAACTTTTATTTTTTTACAGTGTTTCATGTGCATGTATTTAAGTGTCTACTAAAGCATTTATAAACTTTGAGATTGCTAGGTTTGTAATTCCTTTCAGTGCTTGTTATCAACTGACTCAACGGCCCTCTTTCAGCATTACTGACCTTGACAATAGGTTGAGCACTTTTGAGCTTGACAATTAGAAAGCCATGAGTCACTGAACAGCTACATGTATAGACATTAATCAAGATGGAACATCTTTGTCTAAGTTCAACATGCTTAAATGAATGATGTGACCCTTTCAGAATTATTTTTTGTATTTCTACTATGCGGTCTTAGCTATAGACTTACAGATGAGATTATACCTACATAGAGCACTTCATGAGATGTAAGGAAATCTATTACTGAATAATCCTTATTGTACTTGTTCTAGAAGCCCACACCAAGCAACATATGCCTGTTCAGTTATGAAGTTGATTTGCTGCTTGAACAATAATATTGTTGATTGACCTATTTTTTATCATCAAATAAAGGTGCCACCAACTTGTATGTTCGCTTGATACTTACGGTTGAACATTGTAAAGAAAGATTAAATCTTTCAAATTGTTACATTCGAGTTTATCAAGATTTTGGTCGAATTTAGGTCTACAAAGATTTCACAAAGAAGAAAAAAACTGCAATTTGATTTGTGTTAAGTCTTTTTCCCCGTAACTCAAATGACCCCTGGGAAAATGAATGAGTGGCATGCTTGTTTCATTCTCTTAAATTATATTTTGTCATGTTATTATGAATTTATTTCTTTTTTAAGTTTTAATTTATTACTGTCCTTCTTTCTACCAGTGAGTGGGTACTCAAGGTTCCGGTTATATTAATAATGGGAGTTGCAACAACACTTGACGCCCCAAGAAGCATACTGCCTTCAAATATGCTTCAGTGCTTGCGGCCTTATAAGTTCACTTTGGGAACCCCAACTGAGAGAATGGATGCAGTTATTGAGGCTGTTCTTGTAAAGCAATGTTCTGGGTTCAGTATTAGCCACAAAGTTGCAACTTTTATGAGAAATTACTTTGTAAGGCAGGATGGAACTTTAACCGCTTTTATTAGAGCACTGAAGGTTGGTGATTCTATCTCATTTTTGTCTTTACAACTATCATTAGTATCATCTTGCTTTTACATTGCGGCATTTATTATCTTTCAAGTGAACATGGTTAAATATATGCTGATGTGAAGTTTAAAATAGTACTTTTCAGATCGCATGTGCCCAACATTTCTCCATGGAACCTCTAAGCTTTATACTAAAAGGACTTTACCATGAAGAGGATGGACAGGTTGGATTCTATTCTATGTTAACAATATTTGAGCAGTTCCCTTTCCTGATAATTAACTTTCATCTTAGACACACATAGATCTATAATATTTCTTGGTTTTTTATGCATTGAGAATTCTCTAGCTTGCATGATTTGTATAGATAAGGGGGCCATTTTGCGCTTTTTAGCATATTTTTGATACTTTTGGGTGTTTCTGTATAGTTTCTGCCCCTTTTTTTAGTTCTATTTGTGAACCCCTGGTCAACTTCACAGATGTAATACTTTAATATTTCTATATTAGTACACATTCTCACTCTCTTATTCCAAAGATAAAAAGAATTATCTTGCTTGCCTCATTTGTACTTTCTATATACCAAAGTTTTGTTTTTGATTTTCCAAATGATGACAGAGCTTTCTGATCAGGTCATTTAAATTTATAAATTGTCATTTGCAATATCAGGCATTAGTGGCATAAAGTCAAAGTGAATGATGGCAGCTACTTTTTCATTTGCTTCGCTCTCTCTCTCTCTTATATCATCAAATGCATTGATATTTTACAATTTGTGACATATATGTAATGTATGTGTATATATATGTAAAATGATCCACAATTTCTGTTAAAAAGGTGGTATCAATAAAAGCATGTCAAATGGATGAGATTACATCTTACATCTGTTATTTTCAGAATACACTGAGTTACTTGCAAATATAATCTCAACAATCAAAAGCAAACTGACCTAGTGGTCCGCTGCTTGTGTTTTAGTTTATACAAAGATGTAGTTCTACTGATTTATATATATGTGTTTATGCATGTGTGTTCTTTGTTGTCCAATTTCTCTTCTAGAACTTACTGTCTTGATAAGATAATAACTTGAATTCTCTTTTTTTTTTTTTTTTTTCACTTGTTGATGTGTTCTACAGTTGNCTTGAATTCTCTTTTTTTTTTTTTTTTTCACTTGTTGATGTGTTCTACAGTTGAAGGTGTTACAGGATGGATTACTGCCAGAAACGATGTTGAAGCTTGCTTTTGACTTACCATCTTATGAAAGGTAAGTCAAATATCTATCAATTCCAATGTAGCTCTTTACTCTGATTTACTAAATCATACTGACAGTGGGAAGTTAATACGCTGACTTTGTTGGTGAAATGTATTGTGTAGGAATAAAATGGACGAGCAGAGTGTTGAAAATTTTGTTCATCATTTGTCACAACTGAAGCAATTTAAGAACCATTGGGAAGCAGTGGTTTTGGTGAGGCGTAAATCTTCTTATCCTGTACATGCTGATATAATCTTGAGGGCTCTCCATTTAAAGAATCCTTTTTTTTTCAATTCCATCCAAAGGTGGCAGCATACAACGATGAAAGCATAAATTTCAAAATAGAATTTTGTTATCAAAATCCTGAATTTGATAATATAATGACTTGACTTATCTTTCTGGTAAGAGAAAGAGCCAGAAAATGGGAAGAATAATCTAACCTTTTGTAAAGGCAGAATGCATCAACCAATAAAAGTTGATCTACCAGAACCACATACTACTAATACGCAAGCAAGTCCAATCAGGTCTAATATTATTTTTCAAACTATAATGAACTAAGGTACCTTCAGAAAGAGGCATGAATCGCATTTTCAGAAACATATTTTAATGTTTGATTTTGTGGCAGTGCCTCTATGAAGCTGGAAAATATGATAAAATTAGACTGTTGGACTTATTATGTGAAGCACTTGATCCGACATCAAACAACTCCAGGGCTTCTGATTCTCAAAGAAAATTAGGGAAAGATCCCGGTGCATCTTCTTCAAATGGTTGCTTGCGTCGACAATATCCTATGTTGAGAAGAGGTGGTTTTATATGCAAGGCTTTATGCAAGGTAAGGTAAGTAACAGTTTAAATCCAGATTAGATTATGTATTGAAGGAGTAAATGTAAATCTTTGTCTATGCCGAATAATGTCAGCATATCCTCTTGATCTTTGATTATTACTTAAAAAAATGTCCATGGTTTTCCAAAGTACGATGATATCTTTGATTATTACTTGAAATAATGTCCATGGTTTTCCAACATACGATGATATGTTCCCTGGGATTTTTCGCCCCCACTGTTTGTGGTCTGTTATTGTTTTTTCACCTTGTAGTTTGCAGAGTAAAAGTTTTCCCTAATGTTTATTTGACTAATGTATTATGTTGAAACAGTGAGTTCATAAAGAATGACTGCTAAGAGTAGCTGACATGAGCTCTACTCTATGAGATTTCATTGTCATTTATCTTTCTTATAACAAGCAAAAGAAATTCATTAAAAAAAGAACCTACAACGGTGTAGCAAGGGTGGTCCACAGGGACATCAAAATAGCCCCGTAAGAACAAGTAAAAGTTATAATTATCCTATACCAAAAGACTATAGCCCTGTCTGTATGCCAAACAAAAGACCTAAAAAGAAAGCATACATCACTCAGGAACAATTTAACCCAAAATGTCATTCCATTTCAAGATTTATGAAGAAAAAAGAGTTGTCTTGAAACCCTTCTGTGATAGAAGCCCAAAAGGAAGTAACGAAGTGAGTTTTGTCCCAAAGGTGATCTAGTCCCTCATCCATTTCCTTCAAAGATATGACTCTCTTAAAAAATCACCGGAAAAAGAGCCAGGACTACACACTTCCATAAAACCTTAGCCTTATTTCCTTTTCAAAACCCAAAAATATTCTTCACAAGAGGTAGGCACTGTCCATAATATTTTAGCTGCATTATGTAACTTTTCCCAAAGAGAAGAGGCAGTTTTGCTTTCAAGGAAAAGGTGCTTCATGTTCTTTTCACTTCTAACAAAACACAACAAGAGGGCAAGCTCATAGTAGGATTTTCTTTTTTTGATGAGAAATATAAACTCTTGCAAATCAGAACAATTGAGTTTCAAATATCGAATTTCATTTCACTTCACTGGTAAATTTGGGTTATTTATTTATTTATTTTTATTCTTATTTTAAAAGAAAAACCATCATTTCAAAGGGAAACATAGTGTAGTGTACCTCAAGGGATGATGGGTCAGTTTGCAGACCATATGGTAGTGAACTGAATCATGACTTGACTAGGAGGGGGTGGCATATGATCTACCATCTTTTCTGAATACTTCTAAGCATGCCAATATGAACTGGGAAGACCAGAAACAGTATTTAGATTTATGATTAACATTAAGCATTTTTAATGTGTATATTCTGACATTTGTGTGTGGAAATTACATGCACAAAGTTTGTTCCTTTCAAGGTGAACATATAAGCTCAAACTAATTGGTATTCCTTGCAACCTCACTTATAAATATCCTTTCTTTTATTTGATTAACTCGACAATCGTTATGCATTATTTCACTGCTATACTGAAGATTGAAGTTAATAACTGGAATGTGGTTCTGAACTGTTTTTATATTAGTTTTGAGGATTTTTGCTGTTATGGGTTGAATTTTTTATTATTATTACTATTATTTTTTGCATAGCCTATACAGAATTCTTTATAGTCTTTGCCTCTGTTGGCATGAGTTGACGCCTAAGTGGATAACTGGTCTGCTTTTCTATTTCTCTCTCTCTTAATATAATAATTTCCGTGTTCTATAAAAAAAATCAGGGATCTTCCTGCAGCAGAGCTGTGGAAGTTGCTCCAAAGGTGGGAACTGCTTACTGTGGATGTCAATGAGGTATATTTTAGAGTTTTCGGAAGGTTATTGATCCTTCATCCTGTTAAACAAGATCTGATTTATGCTTTAACTTGTACTTTTACTGTAAATTGTACTTTAGAAAATGTTCATTGACTTTTGTTTGCCACACTTTGTTTTAATAAAGTTTTTGCATTGTTTATGTTTCTTACCTTTATTTTGGATTCTTTGCCATACATAGCTGTCTTTATAATATTGCAAAACCAATTTTATCTCAATGAAGCAATTAGCATATTAGCTATTTGAAACTGAAATTGATTTGAAACATGGATTTTAAATGTCTACTGTTTGCGTTTATGTTGCAGACATGTCTGAATCATTGTTTTTTTATTCTTTTTAATGAAAATATTGGTTATGTGTAGTGATAATTTTATGGATGACTTAAGGTGTGTTTCTTTATTAATTTTGTGTTTTTGTTTTAAAAAAGATTTGGGAATATGTGATTTGTATTAAATTTTAAAAAGGATATGTAGTTTATATTGAATTTGAAATACATTGAAACATGGCAGCACATAAAGTAGTTTTTCAAAAACATAAAAAGACAAGGTCTTAATTCTTTGATTTTAGGGATCATAAACATTACACTGGAGTTCCTAGTATGGTGCCCTGAGATGACATAAACCTGATCACATTTAATGCTCATTAATTTATATTCTTGAAATAGATCCATGAAAAACTGAAGGAGTTGCTATCTGTAGTAAAAGTTGAGAAAGGCAACAGTTCAAAACAAGATATGGTTGACATATCCACGTAAGTTGCTAGTTGTTTTTCTTTTTCCTTTCTTTTTTTTTTTCTCAAAAAATTATGTAAATATTTTCATGCTTCTATTTGTTCTTATCTTTTTATTATCTCAACTTTCTTGGGATTTTAGAATGGTGCCATGACATTTTTGCCATGAGAGCAAGAATTTGACTTAAATTTCAACTTCATCACATAGCTCATGGTTTCAAAATCTTCCCAATTTTGATATTATTAACCAAGCCTTCCAAACCTTTTATACTGAATTTTCAGTGTAAATAAAGCGGAAATATAGTTTGTAGTGGCTTAATTTTGATTACCTCTTCTGACAGGAGACATGCATTTCGGAGTCAGTCAAACAAGGACTCCAAAGCAATAAATGAGAAAACTGCTACTCTAATGGAGTGCATGGTCAGGTAGGGACATCCGAATGCATACACTTATGTGTTGTTGAAGGTAAAATGTGGACTTTGTGTTTTCACAATTGGATTAATCTTATTCTGACAGTGATAAGAGGAAGTCCCCATTTTACCTTTTGTTCTGGTATCCATATAAGAGATATTATAGAATTTTGACCTATACATATGCACAAATAAGTTTGCGGTCCAGTTAAGTGACAGCGACCGGATCAGTTAACGATCTTCTAAGCACCTCTGTTGTCTTAGAAATATCAGTCTTCTTATCTTTTTCCACTTACAACTCAACTCAAGTTACTTTGTACAGTCATCAGTTACTATTTATAATGCTTGATCAGCCCCTGTTTTTGCACTTTTTGCTTTAGCCCACCAATTCTGATTGTAGAAATAATTAAATTAAGCTGTTTCAACCATCTCATCTGCTTTTCACTTTGTATTAATGTCCTGTTATCAACAATAGTTCTGGCTTGTGATCCTCTATTTGTTAAACAGGGATTTTATGCAACCCGCTGAGTGCTTACCTTTCCATGAAATTGTCTGCTTTAAGGATGTTGAAAAACTTCAGTTGGTAAGCATTCCATGGATAACAACTACTATGAATGTACTTACCAAAGCTCTCCCTTTTTCTGCCATGAGAATTTAGTTTTGATACTGCTTAATATAGTTAGTTTTGTGTTCTCTCAAGTTAATCAATTGCTTGTCGTCCCTCGTATATTTTTTTTATCTCTAAATGCAATTTTTATAGTTTCTTAAAAAAAAAAAAAGGAAAAAAAAGTTGCTATAATTTTTTCTTCCTAACTGTAAAAGAAAAGGGAAAAAACAAAAAAGGCCTTATTGAAAATAAAAATTGTGTATAGATTATAAAATACCAGCACTCTTTTTAAATATTTGTCTCCACTTCTCTTTACGAAATTTAGAGAAGAAGAAGAATTTATTTTTTTATTTTAAGTTATACTTCTGGGTTTCGCTAATTTTTGCTCTGAAAATACTAAAAATTTTGATTCACCATGTGGGCACGCACTAAACTTTTAATTCTCTTAATCTCAAATAATTCTCTTTAGAATCCACATTCTGTACTTGTGCACGTTCAAATTAGATTTTTTCTTCCGTTCATCAAATTTGATTTATAAAATAATTGTCAAGTTGCTTTTGTTTAGAGTTAGGATTATTTTATTATTTTGAGTTATTCTACTGTGAGATTAGAGTTTGGTTTTATTTGTATGATTAAATTATAATGGGATTTATAGTTGACTTTGCATTATTTGTTTATTAAATTTACAGTTGACACTCTTATTAACTCTAGACGTAGTATAATTACATTCAAGATGTCAAAATAATCTTTAGTAATGTTTTTGAGACACAAGGGGCTTGGCATTTGAATGAATAAGCAAATAAAATATATATGATGCGTTGAATCTGAAAGGTTTTTGCTTTATTATTGTCTTTTATCAATTGTTATTGTTGCATAGAATATGTCCTTTGAGGAGTAGTATGCATTATCTCTTTATTTTTTTAATGTTTTATTCTTTTCCTCTTACTGTATTTCTGACTGTTAAGGTTAGAAAAAAAAAATCCTACATACAATTTATAAGTGCTTTATTAAAAAAGGAAAAGTTTAACCAATCCTGCTATAAATTTCTGGTTATGTCTCTAGTTTTGATAAGATTTGATCAGGTATTTTTTAATTGGTCAGGTCAATAGGATGTTCTAATTTATGCAGTTGATAGTGAACTAAATAATTGATTGCTGCAGTATGGATGTTTGGTTGTCTGAAATGGCAGTCTGAGTGTTGGTATTGTGATTGGCTTTGTGAAATTTTGAAATAAAAACACTATNTGAAGTTGAAGTTATGACCTTAGAATTGTCCTACTTAACGCATTTGATGGAAGTTTGGATTATAGATAACTGATTGTAGAAATGACTGGAGAGCGTATGGGCATGATGTTACATTTGGTTCCAAATTGGAATGATCTGTTAAAACTCCTATTCTCAAGCAAGTGATCAAAAATAAAATTTCGAAAATACTTATAAGATTCCTTGAGCGTATAATTGTGGACTTTATGTATGAAAGGAATAAATGAAGGACTAGAGGGATTTTGTTGTACTAGGGAAATCAATTTTCTTGTTTTAGTTGGTTTGATGTTTCCATTAAATTAAATATTGTCGAGTAACCATTTGAACCAAAAATATTTTAAGTTTATAGGTAAGGATCTAATAATAGTGTTCAAGCTCTAGCACACCCCTCTATGTGCACTTGCACATGTATCAAACACAACCACATATACAACTTATTATTAAATTATACAATTTATTGTTATTGTTCAATTAACATGATAGAGGGATTCAAACATAAAGACAACCTATTATTTTATTATTTAGTTGACAAAAAGAGTAATTCAATGCAAGATCACTTGGTCAACTTCGCTTTAATACCATAATAAGTAATAATTTGATCCAGAAACTTAAGCTCATAGATATAGATTTAATAATAATATTTAAACTTTAACTAATATATTAGATGAAATTGAAGTAGCACAACATCCTTTTACTGTTTAGCTCCACCAAAGTTCCCTGCATTTCCAATTAATTAACTAAACACAAGCAAGAGTTACTTATGTTAAGGTTTCCTTGGTTTTCGTTCCTTCTTTGCAATGGAAGTATAACTTTCCATCTTTTAAGTTCTTGAGAGTTGTACCTTTTGAGTCTTGATAAATATCTCTGTAATTGACAACTTCGAAATTACTTTAGNGCTCTAATTGGAGACCCACGAAGAAGGATTCAAGTAGATCTTCTGGAATTCAACAAAATTGTCCGATGTAGTTGCTGCAGTAGGAGTGGCAATACCCTATTGCCATCAATGCATGACACATCAATTATGTAAGCATTTCCTTACTTTATTGAATCACATGAATTGTGGAATCATTGGAAATATTTTCAGATTAGCATAGAGGAAGATCTCCTCATCTGAATTTGTGCATGTTAAGATAATTGATACTCATTGTCTGAAGATGGCATTTTATTGTACTTATTCTATTCATACAGTATATTGCTTTGAAAANGGTGTGCATGTGTGCTGTGTATGTGTAGAGGTATGGGTGTGTGAGAGAGAAAGTGGTTGGTGTGTGTATATATACATGTGTATGTAGGAATAAAACTTAGAAAATAAATCGACATTTTCTCACAGAAAAAAAGCAGAGTTATTGAACTTCTTTTTGTTACCATTTATATCCGTCATCTATGTTCATTGCATGCCAAACTCATCGGCAGTGTGGCAACTGAAATCTTTAGAATTTGAGTACCATAGTTAGAACAAATATTATTTCAACTCTTTGCTGCTAACAATTAAAAGAATCCCTTATTTCGTCCAAGTTGAATCTTCATCAGAATTGATTAATGTAGATTACATATGAAACTCTAGACTAGTTCTAATATCATTTTATGTATATAACCCTCATGATTTTTCCTTATGAATAATATTCTAGAATAATCCTTCCTTATCATTCCATTAGAAGATTTCATACAATTTTAACCATAAGATGAAATGATGTATATGTTACAATTTATATATACACACACATATTTCTCTATAAGACGAAATGACATATATTCTTAGGAGAAAACATGGCGTGGGGAGCTGAAAGGTCTTCGTTTGTTCATTAATTTGGGTCGTGATGTGGTTGGATGTTTGATTTTCTCTGCACGGTCATGTTTTTTTTCTTCTCCGTATATTAAAACTGCTGATTGGGCTACCTGTCTGTCATTAACATTTAGGCACTTTTGTACCTGTTGTCTGCCACCTTTTAAATTCTATTTGAAGATTTTGAGGATTTTATCCACTCTTTTTCTTTTGATTTTCATTCATCCCTTTATGGTTTCTATTACTTTGGAAAGTTTGTAATTAGAGCTGATCATCTGTGATTTTAGGTATAACCTAGCTCAAGAGCATGGTGATCATATCAACCTCCATGACTGGTACCAATCATTTAAATCAACAGTTCTTTGTCAAGTAACTAAAGGGAAGCATAAATCAAAGCAGTCCCCATCACCGAAGAAAAGAAAGGATATGAATGAACCTAAGAAGCAGACCGAAGCTTCAATTCAGTATCCTATAATGCAATTATTTTGTCATACGTCTTTTTTCTCAATTTCTAGTGATCATAACTATAACCTCATATTCACCAAGCTGAAGATATCCTACAGTTTGTTGTGTTGGCTTGCACTCAAATTGACAATTGCTTTTTTCTTGCTTTGCCACTTACCATTCTGAATATCTTCAAGTTAGATATACTTGTCCTTAATTACCTAGGTTATAGGATCTGACAGTATAGTTTGGAACTCAGTGAACATGTAACAAAGGTTAAAGAATACGTAAATACATGTGTAATAGAAAGAGAGGGTCTTTGATGGCGGACAATCACATTGTTTTTTTTTTTTTTTTTTTACAAATAATAATTTAGCTTAGCAATTATCTTTTAAAAGAATTGTTAATAGACAAAATTTTGCTGAAGTCTTTATGTAGAGAGTAAATATTTGCATTCATTGAGTCAGCAAATTTTTGTGTTCTAGCAATCCTTTACATAGAGAATTTTAGTAATGGATTCTTAAAAGATGTTGACATTTGTACTCAATATATATATATATAACAACGAAGCATGGCTGATTTTCTTCGCTATTCTGTAACCTAGTAGTGATCTGCACAATGCTTGATCTCCCATGACTTTGATCCTCATGATCTTTCATGCCAGTTTGGTTGTGTTTGCATCCTCTTTGATTCCCCATATATTAGTAGATTATGATAAAGATCTGGTGCTGCTTGGGGATCTTGTCTAATGGGGAGCTTCAAGTTTATCAGTCGTAAGTTAAACTGATTTTTACCTTCCATGCAGATTTCCCTACTCTTACACTTCTGTTGCACTTTTAGAATTCTACTCTGGTAGGCCTATGGCCTATTTTGGTCTAAATTACTCGCCTATCTCTTGCATACTTGAGAAATTGTCCATTTTTTGCCTTTTAATCTCATCAAATTATCATATCTGGAGTATTTATATGCTTGGAGATCCTTGACCTTTTCTCCTACAGAGCACGGTTTTGCCGGGCAGTTACAGAGCTTCAGATTACAGGGCTCATTCGGATGCCTACCAAAAGACGGCCAGATTATGTGCAGAGGGTAGCCTTCGGCCTGTAATAGACAAAAGCATTAACATGGTACAGCCTACTTCTTTTAACCTTTTTGAATTCATTCCCCAAGCATGTCTATGCAAATAATTAGGGTCTTTTCTGAAATTATGTAATTATTTTGCATAACATTGATCAGTAAAAGCATAGATTTCGATATTAACTGAGGCTTCACAAATCTTTTATAGCATTCTTAAATGTGTTTGTACCATTCTTCTCCCATTACAATTTCTCATGTGAGATGACGATACTTCAATCAGAATGCTTTGTTTGGACACTAGCTCTAGTAGAAGTTATTTTTTTCCTTTTTTCTCCTTTTAGACTTCAAATCAAAAAACCCCCCAAGACACAAATTTTGTGTAAATACGATTTGATATAAAATATCTCATATGACGACAAGAGACTTTATGCACCTTGGCAATAGACTATCAAGTGCTTATAATAATACTTAATAAATTTCCATTGATAGGTCCCAGGATGGATGTTTAACTGATAGCATATTTGGTTCTACCTGATAAGACATGTCGCTTCTCACGATCAAAGCCCTCGACTGCTCATAATGTGACAGTTTACTTGAAGCACATCATATGAAATTGCAGGCAGTTAGAGCAACACATTGGGAAAATCTAATCAAATTCATTCAAAGATTCTCCTCCTCTAAAAGCCAAAATAGGTAAAATATCAAATGGTTAATGGTCCATTTCATGTCTTATCAGGATAACATCGTTGCTTGTTCTGATAATTTTCTGAATTTTCGCGCTTTCTTTTCAAATTGTTTCAAAAATTTTAACATATTTTCAATTCATTCATTTGATCGAAGAAATGTTTAAGGTATGGAAAAATTCAATTCTCAGTAGATCTTTCAAATAAAATTATACAAAATCTCTTTATAATTTTTAAATTTTCAGATACTTGTTCTAGAATTGCTTATAAAGCTTTAAAATTTCAGTATTTTTCGCTAATAATATATGTATAAATGCCTTTAAACATTAAATATTTATTTAAAGACGCGACTGTTTTTGAAAAATAAAAACAGCGAAGGCTTTCTTTCAAATAGAGTAAGGAAAAGAAAAAAAAGTGTCGGTGACAGTGGAGAATATTGATGGTCTTCAATTAGTAATATGCGAATCATTATTTACCATTTATTTTCATAAGATAATTAAATCAATTTATAACCAAAATTGCCTCTAATGATAATTATGTATATATAAATATCAACGTTAATCAGTCATAAAGCATGTAATTATGTTAACAAAAATATTAAATAAATATAAAAAATAAAAAAGGAATTCTTTCAAATAAATTAAGAAAAAGAAAATAAGTGTCGGTGACAGGACACCACGAGATGTTGAACTTGTTCGTTCAAATAACAATGTAAACCCTAAAAGTTTGATAAAATTACAAAGATCTTTCCAAAACTAGGGTCTAACTAATTTAATGAATTTTTATTAAGTAATTATCAATCACAACCCCTACTTTTTGTTAAAATTTCACTCATATAGGACTTTTATTCTTTTTATTTTCTATCATCCTTAAGTTTTTAAAAAATTTCTTCAAAGGTCTTTCAATTATATTTTTCGTCAATTAGTAATAGATGGAAGAGCAAATTAGTATTTGTTAGTTGTCTTCTTATATTTCTAAATAAAAATTTTATAACCCCCTTGTAGTTAAGTATTATTACATTGTTCCTCAATATATTTTATTATTCCTCACAAAATCTCCTACTAATTGAGCTAATCGATTCTTTAGTAAACTGATAAGTGGTAAGTGTTATTTAGCATATAGATAAACTTGATAGTTCAATGAAAAATACATTAGCAAGAGGTTTTGTGATGATTAAGATTAAATTTGGGGGGATGTGTGATAACGCATAATCACCACGGGCCCAAAATTTTTTCCTAAATAATTTAGTAAAGATTAAATATGAATAAATATGTAAATATAAAAATAAATAAAAACCATCGAAACATAAGTTTTGAAAAATAATATTGTTAATAAAATATTATATAATAAGTAAAAAAAAATTCATTCACTATTTCTAATTATAAATAAAACATCATTTGTATGTTGCAGCTCTTAGTTGAAATATTGGTATTTATTTCAAGGGTAATTTGATCATTTAACTCAATTTTATCTTTTAGAAATTAGTTTTCTCTTTATATTTGTTAGTAGAGGTAAAATGATAAAGTTGTTGAAATATGAAGGTCAACAAATATTGACTAACAAAAAATATAACTGAAGGACCTGAGAAGTGATTTTTTGAAAACTTAGGGATGGTGGAAAAGAAAAATGGTAAAAGTCCTATATGAGTGAAATTTAAGCAAAAAATATGGATGGTGATTGATAATTACTCAATTTTTATTAATAACCTTATAATATAATTACATTTTATACTAAATTATTAGTTAAACATTAGAGTTTTAAGGCCTTAATAAAATTTTATCAAAGTAATTATATTTTAGTAGAAATTACTTTGATTATTCTATAACTAAATAATAGTATCTTCCTTTAAAAAAAAATCTTAAATATAAATAGATTTAAATTAAACAAAGGTCTGGATATAAAAACTTGAATAATATGTTTAATTTTTTATTTCAAAATTTGAATTGAAATGTTTAAAACTAAAATTATAACACATTGATCTTATATATATTATTTTTACTTATGATTTTATTTGATATAATATAAATATTTACACATCAATATTNGAGTATAATATTAATTAGTTAAAAGTGTATAATTGTGTGAAATAAATATATTTTTTTAAATGATTTGATGTAGGAATAAGCTAAGTGACCATTGGGTAATTTTAAAAATATTTGGAGAACTAATAATATAAATTTAGGAACAAATAATATTGCTTTAACTATAAAATATTAAGTTATATTTAAATTAATCATAAATGAATTTATATACATTTTAGAGAATATAAGAGTTATAAATTATCCAGATATTTTAATTCAGATAAAACTTTTTGGTCAACTTTAGATCACCCTTTAATGTTTTGATCAATTTTATCCCTAAAATTTAAGAAATATTACAAATTTTTTACTCTTTGCTTGGAGTTTTGAAAATCATAAATGTAAAGGTCAAATATAATTTTATTATTCAATAAAATTATAAAAAAGAAGGTAATTTTTATTTTATATGATTTTAGGGATGAATAGAATTTTTTGAAACCGTAAGGGATGGAGCTGGTAGTTTCCCTTATCATTTTTGAATGTGAAGAAAAGAAAGATCTCGTTTTTTTTTTTTTTTAAGAGAAATCTATAACTTATAAATTTCAGAGATATTTTATTGCTGTGTTTGGGGCAGAGGCATANTGTATTGATGAGAGCCACATGTTTATCAATTGTCAATTTTTTTTTTGTTTTTTTAATGCAAAAAAAAAAAGGAAAGAGAGTTTGGCTAATTATTCCTCTCTTTTTTTTTTTAATTCAAATTTCAAACTTTTTTTCAAAGAAAAAAAAACGTTGATGAGGTTATAAGAAAACTCCAGGGTAATTTTAATGAAACATATTATTTTAGTAATTGAAATAATCATAATATCGTTTTTAAATTAGGGATGTTCATCTATTATTAAACTATTGAAAATAATAGGCTCTTTTAAAAAATAAGTGTTCTAATTTATTTATTTGTATTGTATAGCTAAACTATCACTTCCGTCGACTTGTAAAGACCCTTATGAGACGAATGATGAGCGCGTGTTAGACTATAAAGGCATATATGTGCTGAATGAAGATCACTCAGTTCGCTTGTAAGGGTCTGTACAAGTCAAATAATGATTGCTCATCAAACAATAAGAACCCTTAAGGTCCAAATAGTGAGTGCATGTTGAATTATAAGATCTTTACATACTGATTAATAAATGCTTTTTGAATTGTAAGAGTTTTTACGGAATGAACAAAGAGCATTCATTAAAAATAAGGGCTCTTACGAGCTAAAAGACGGTAGGTTGAGTCGTTGGTTAGTTTGATAATAATAATAATAATAAAGATTTTGCAAAATACTATAATCTAATTAACCACAAGGGTTTTATTAAAAATTTATAGAACATTAGGGTAATTTCGATTTAAAATTAATTAAAAAAACCTTTAAAGATTAAATTAAAAAAATGGGTCGTGAAACACTCATCAAATATGTCAAACCCTAAACTCCATTTATTTTGACAATGATTTGTGGAATATGCGAACATTTGTTG